>JAVQJF010056489.1:0-14844 GCA_036023855.1 Gadopsis marmoratus
GAGTACGGCATACCTTCTAGTAAGTTCACCTTTTGTTTTCAGTCTAATAAAAGACATGTTACTAACCGGCTGTGTGCGATTGGGTCCATCCACCCCTCCACCCACACCCAGACCTGACAGGCAGATCATTCGATCATGAAAACAATAATCTATGGTAGCTTATTCCATTTTCCCTCAAGATGGTTTGCTGTTGGCCAACAGCGCAAATCTGCATGTCAAAGTTACATGTAATCAAAACTGAACTTGAGCCACAGATTTACTTGGCCTCTGCGAGCAAATCCATTGATTGCGGCAATTCCATTGAAAAAAACCCAACAATTTTCACCATTTAAAATGCTGGCGTGACCTGGCTTTAAAACATCGTGTTACACCAGACACACACACACACACACACACACGAGACCATCACTGGAAGCAGCAGAAGCAGTGCACTGACTCAAGTGGAAGATGTCGCTGTAATTGCTGCAATCAGCCAGAGCGTTCGTGTGTGTGTGTGTGTGTGAACTGACAGGGGTTTGTGTGTCTTGCTCAAGGACACTTCAGCAGGCTGTTATTAGACAGACGGGCTGTGGCTGCGTGAGTTCAAAGCTGTGACCTTTGGATGACAGGGCAGTTTCTGTTACCCCTGGACGCTCTGGACACTTTGGGTGTGAGAACTTGTGTGCAGGAAAAGTGTGTGTGACCCACCTTGCTCTTGCTGTCGGGGCTCGGCAGAGTCTTGCTGCCGTTGGCCGTTGGAGACTTGGTTGTCCCTTTCGCTCCCTTCTCCTCCTTCTTCTCAGCCGGCTTCTTCTCCTCTTCCTTCTTCTCGTCCTTGTCGGTCTTCTCTGGCTTGTCCACCTTCTCTGCCTTCTCGATGGCCTTGTTGTTTTTCTCCACGTTCATCTTCTCCATTTTCTCCTCATCTTTGACGATATTCTCAGACTTCTGTTTTTTGTCCGGGCCGCTGTCCCTCTTCTGCTGCTCCTCTTTCTCTTTCTTGTCAAAGGCGTCAAACCTGTCTGCCTTGTTGGACATGATGTCTGTCTTCTCCTGCTTGTCCTTGTTGTCAGATTTCACTGAGAGAGAGAAAAAACCTGTCATTGTCAAGGCAGAAGCTTATTTTAGTAAAACTCTAGGCAGGATGTTTTTTTTTTGGAAGGGTTGTGTAATGATGAAAAGGGATGGATGCACAATTTGTTTTGGTTATCTCATCTGATCGATCATGTGGTATACTGTAAGTAGAGCACATATTTCTGTTTCTGTTAATAAAAATGGCTTATAGTTATAGTTATTTGGGCTGGTCTTGTCAGGTAATGTAATCCGCACCAGGGCATATAACATGACTGGAAACCACATTTGAATACCTCACAAACATTAACGCACAAACTTGCTCACAGTCAGTCTGACACACCTGTGGACACTGTGGACGTAGCTCTAGTGCTCAAGAATATTTTCAGTGACAGAATCCATCACATTGGAATCATTTACTAATTGCTACTGCCCTTTAGTTATTCATAGGTTTGAATAACCATGTGGGTTGATTTTATGTAGGTCGCATCAGCAGATGATTCTGGGTCTGATTGGTAAACAGGCCAAGCCCAGTGATTCCATTGCTCTGCATTATGCAAGTGCCCACAATGACGCTGTATCTTTAAAATGTCCAGCCCGGATGCAGGAGGTGACCAGACCATTCTGTAAATTGCCGGAGAATATCCTGGCCTTAGCGATAACACTGATTTGTCTGTATTTTTAGAATCTTGATCACTCCTCTGTCTCCTTGCTCTCTCTTATCTTGCACTGTCTGTAAATTCAGACTTTGAACTATACATTCATATATAGCTGCTTTCTTCTTAATGCCTTTTTATGTCTTATGTAAAGCACTTGGATTTACCTCGGTGTCGAAATAGTGACAAACAAACACGTTTGACTCGCATATTCTTCCTCACTACATCTAGTCGTGTTTGGACCATGAAGTGTATTAGGTCTAACAAATCAACTACAGCAATTGGCCTGAAAAGGCTTTAGAAAACACACAACACCATCTATTCTTAGACCCTCGACAACACTGATATCTTTGTGCACATTTTCACACGAGTGATTGCGTCTATGAATACAAGTATATGACATAATATACTGTATAACCTCAGTGTAAGATCATCAACTTCAGCCTTGAATGGCTGGCAGACGGAACAGTTGTGCAACACAATATCCCTTTTATGCTGTCAAACGAGTGTTGACACTCATTGGACCAAATGAAAGGTTTGGACGGGCTAGTCAGATTGGTCAGTGGTGCGGCGACTGAAGAAAAATTCTTATAGAACCGCAGATGGTACAAAACAATCGGCGCAGCTCTCTTCTGGTTGTCGGTACAGGATACGCAGCAACAACCGCGACCTTGACAACGGCAGAGACACACCTGACCAGTGACGAACCGGCCGGCCAAAATAGAGGATAGCTCCTTTTCCGAACTCAGTTTGCCAGGTTGAGGGTGAGAGAAGCTTTTACCTTTTCAGTCTTACATTGTGTTCATTTTGGCCGTTTCTTGCTTTTATTGTCATTTTGTCCTAACCAATCAGCAGCGACTGACATTGCCACCGTGCCACCCAACACCATCCTTTGACCTCATTTTCAGTCCACACAGAAGCAGTGGTAATTAAATATTATACAGATGTAAGAGAAGGTGCAGGTGAGATTCAGGACTATGAATACATTTCATACAAGACACCCATCCTCCTCAGCGGAAGCGCCAATGTTGCTAACAGATGATTCATGCGATGAGCACAGTATGTAAGAGCAAACGAGTGAATAAAGTCAAAGCAAGAGGGAGTTATGATCGGAGACGTGAGCAGAGCAGAGACCGAAGGGGTTTCGGGAGGTTGATGGGGTTAAGGACAGACAGCAGGCGGGGCTGAGGGGTCTCAGACAGAGACAGGGGCTCTTTGTTGTCATCTCTTACATAACCATGACACTAAACACGCCTAGCCATGCTGCGCCCTAATGTCCCTTCATTTCCCTCTGTGCTGACATTTTGCTGTGCGTTCACTGCTCGGTCTCCTCTGAGACAGTGCCAATTTGCTGCTGTTGCGTTTTCTCCAGCAGTCAAACAAGATGACATGGAGTGCGTTTCCCTCTGGAACTACAGCTGCCATCAAACAAGGCGCGTTGTGGTATGCTACAAATCAGACTCAGGCTCTGAGTGCGAGTATGGAGAATTCTTCCATGTAGCAGACAGCAGAAAAAGAGAAATGCGCACAATCACGCTCATTTGGAGTCTGGTTATCCTCCTGAATTCATGGTCTCAATTTCTGTCTAACTCTGCTGTTTTGTCCTGCTTTATCAAGCTATAATGAAGTCAGTTCCCGCCTTGTTCTTGCAATGTTAAGCTGATGTTAATGCAAACCCACCACTTGCTGCAGCTCCTTAACAAAGTCTCTCGGTGGCACCTACTTGTTTAATGAATTTTTAATAGATTTTCCTTGATTCCTTGCAGTGTTTTGGTCATTTCTGACAGAGAGAATGTGAGAAAGGGTATTTTGGTTGATTTCCACAGCACTACATGAACTAAAAAGAGGCATATGGTCTATAATGCTCAAAGAAAAGAGAGTTTTTTCCTCTATCTATACTTTTGTCAACCTGATTTTGTTCTGACTTCCACAGACTCAGCTGATTCATCTTTGCACTCATTTAACATTTTGGTTTAAAAATAATAAAATCGATGCAGCAAAACCAGAGAAATCCTCAGACAAAGACATAGTCAGACAAAACAATCTAAAGTCAAAGTCTACATGTGAGTTTTTTCTGAAGCTTTCAACCACATCTCATGATTTTCATTAGCGAATCTGCTGATGAAGCTCGTAAGTGGACTTTAAGGCTGTTACTGTGAGAGTAAAATAACATTGTGCTCTCCTATTTCTGAGATTTGGGATTGCAGTGTAAAAGAAGTCAGACGGGGCAAAGAAACATGAGAGTCGGGAGATCAGACGGGATGTAAACCTCCAGCTCAGACTAACGCATTTGGAAGAGAAAATGGGACAGTAAAATGATTACAGAAACTGTAACCATCACAGTTTACAGGCCGACTCCCTGCTCCAACTTTGAGGTATTAGTAGCGTTGTCATATTCCCAGATCTCAGCAAAGAACTGGGTCAGTAAAATGCTATCATGGTCAACAGAAACAATGGCCAAATACTGCTAAATAGTCTTCCACCTGTTATAACCACTAGTCCCTGCCTGTTTCCTGTTTTATTTTGAAGGACTGTTCTGTTCATTATGTTATGATTTACTGTCTGTTCTCATTTACTACAAATAAATAAACTTCGCACACCCATGACACCAAGATTTAAAGAACAATTCTTATCCTTAATATAGGTATTTGTATTGCACATTGCATATGAAAAAATTGTATATTGGTATATTTCTCTGTTTCAGGAAATGAAATACAATGAAACCTTTGGAAACTGATAATAATAGTAACAACAGTGTTCAACAACAACATGGACCTCACCAGGGAAACTGATAGTAAAGGGCTGATGGCAACACGTAGACTGCACCATTTCCGTACCATATACTACGAATATACTGTACGAATAATTTGAAAGCTTTACTCAAAATCAATCAACACTTAGGGGCATTAATATTATATGACTATTACTGCGGCTTCAACACAAACTGGCGGCTTCATTGCTCGTGCTACAGTCGTTATCACTCCACCCTGCAACACAAGCAATATGACTCATCCAACATGAAACTGCTGGCTGAGCACACAGAGGATCCATCTAATACCACGCTACAATACACAGCTGCTGGCAACCAGCTGTGTGTGTTTGTGACAGAGAAGACAGCGTCGACCGCCACGTAAATCAGAGCATGACTAACGTACACAGCTGGTGCAAGGATATTTTACTGCAGGCGGCCTTCTCAAAACACACACACACACACACACACACATTATCTCCCTTTCTGTCTCCCATGCACGCGTAAGCCCAGTTCAGTATTGACCACTGAAGCTCCTGTTGCTAGCGTGATCGCTATCAAGCTACCACACGGAGACAGGACAATCAATAGGTGTAATAAGCCACGTGACATGACACACGAGCTAACAGAGCTGATTTTATGCTCAGTGACATTGCTACAGTGTATGAGAAACAAGCCATGTTGAGGTTTTGTAAAGCCCTCTTTGCGTTATGTTTTTATTATTGCAAATCCCATTTTTACTGTAACAATTTTCTGCCGTTATCTTTTGCATAATTTAATAATGAAAAAAGCTTTATATATGTAGAGTTTCTCTTTACATTTTTCATTAAATCAAACCCCATATTTGATACTATTTTGCAAGAGCAATTCATCTTGCTTCATTACCGCTCTATATAGCAGTTGATTATTATTGGCGGAGTCTGCCATTCTGGCACTGGATTCAGATTGCGTTTATGTAAAAGGGATTCACAGGAAATGCTGCATGCAGGTAATCCAGCGTAATTTTACCTCTTACTTTTACAGCTTCACAGTTCACTCACGTGACACCGTGTCATCCTACTGCTGCTGCGCTGCACGTTTAAAGTGTTCAACTGGCAACACACGGGTGGCTTATGCTGTAAATACGCAATGTATTTGTCACCAAGGTTGCCACTAATCGGAATCGTAAAAACAAGACATGGTCATTTTCAGCCTCTTCTGATGGCAGATCAGTTTGAAATATTTCAGGGGGTAATACAACCATCTGGAGCAGCCACAGCGAGCTGTTGGATTACAATTATAGACTGACTTCCACATTAAAACAATGCGTTTGTTTGGCTGCACTGTAAACAGATACACCAGTCGCTCTTCCGTAAGTAACTACTCCTGGGAGTGATAGCTGTAGCTTTAAACCGCACTTGCTGTTATCAGCAGTAACAAAGTGTGACACCAAATCAGAAAAAGGGGCCGACATATTAAGGATTGTAACTTAAAAGGTCAGCTGTAAAAATGTTTTAATTAATGCGAAACCACACAGGGAGCCAATGGGTAGCTTCAGGCAGGAGCATTCTGCACCAGTTGCCGCTGGTGAGTGACTGAAGCCAGAGTGAAAGGTGTTGCAGCTTTCCAGGTAAACGCATACAGAAAACACAAACAGGTCTGGACAGCATTCTTGCATAACATAAAAGATTACAGAAGGATTACACCAATTGAATTACACAATTTATTGAATACATTTTTCAAGTATTTGGTGTATAGGGGCATTGAAACACTGCAAGCCCCTCCCAACACCTGGGTCGCCCTCCTGCCTGACCACATGCACCTGGTGCACCGGTTTGCCTTCCCTCTCCTGCCACCACGCATTCAAGAGATGCCAGCAGGCTACGAGCTAAAACTTAACATTTACCAGTTCAGCTATTTGTTCTGTGTTTGGCCATTTGTCCCTGTGGATTTTCTATCCCCTAACAGCAAGTACAGAGAGACGATGTTACAGGAAGGACACCGATGCCGACATAAAGAAGTGTGTTAAATTGAAGTAGCTGAGCTCATCTGTTTGAGCTGGTTGTGTTATTATTGCTGAAGACTCACACTTAGCTCAACCCTCCCCTCAACAGCTGTGTACTTTTTTGTGCATGTGTGTGTTGTTGTGCAGCTGTGATCTATTTCTGTGCCAAATGGGACAAGACTAGGCTGAAGGCTAGTCTAGGGCTGGACCTGTTTGCGCCTATTCATTTTGGAAGTCTCTAAACTCCATCACTCGACCGACCAATGCTATAATTTCTCATCTCTAAGGCAGGGACAGGCTTTCGCATGTATAGCCACCTTAAGTTGCAGACTTGCTGTCTACTGTCAGTGTGTCTGTGGGGGTGTGAATCTGTGAGATTCACCTCAGTGGAAGCTCTTCACACACACACACACACACACACACACACACACACACACAATTCTAGAAATAACTGCTCTATATTTGAATGAGTACAGTCAGAGTCAATGTCTAATCAATGTCCCGTCTTTCCGCTGTTGACTGCAGTCTAAAAAACAGAACACACGGCTGGATGGATGGATCATTACACACAGAGAGGAACCTGCAGTACATACTGAATATAAATGGATAGAAGATATTAAAATGAGGGGAAAAGGCATAAATACTTTTCTAGATTGTTCCTCTTTCATTTACATGGAGCCATATAAAAGATGTCAATAAACCAAAGTATTCATTCTAAATTCTAAGCCCTGGGCTGGTCCTCTCATAATCCTCTGGCAGCTCCCTTCACTCACTTCTTCCCTTTCTTTTTCTGTTACACCATCAACCTCAATTTATCAAAATGTCCTTTGAATTTGTCCTAGAATACATCAAACGGTCATTTCAATGAATGTGTCTGTGTGGCATTCATAAAATGAAAAAATGGTGATGTGAACCCTGGCAAATCCCATTTTCCCACATTGATTTACCTCATTTAAACCCCTGTTAGAGGAGGCGATGATGATTAAAAGAGCTTTAACCTTTTGAGATAAGACTTGTTTTCCTAAAGTCATTCTGTATACTTGCTCACAATCAACCAAAGCATACAGCACTCGAGATATCCCAGCAAAATTAAGTGTGGTATCACCATAGGAACTTTTCTAAAACTCATCTCTCAACCCCGATATAGCAATGCTCACTCAGAAAAATGAACAGAAACCACAAAGCCTATTGCTGGTTAACGACAGTGGATACATAAATGCTTGAATTCAGCTGTAAGCACACAGTTTGCACTGTAAAGACATGTCATACATGTTGCTACTTAAGTATTGCACTAATAAAAGACACACCCATTACATAGTTTCTAAGTGTGCATTGTTGTTGCACAATCTCAGCATTCCACTTGACCGAACGTTGACAACCACACACAGTCAACAAGTGCCTTGGGAGATCCGGTCTTTAAAGTGGCTTTTCCCAAAGCAAAGAAGGGGGGATACAGCTTCAAGGGAAGGACGATTGAGCCGACATCTAGTAAGTAAATTATCACCATTAATTACGCACAGTGCGACATTACATATGAAGTCATTTTACAGTTTTATTTTCTTGAAAGGTAAAGAAAGTGCATAAAATAAGTTTTCACCAAAAACCTTTTTGTTAAACCTAGTAACTCATTTATTCCATAAGGCTATGTAAATTATCTCGTATTTAATCGCCCTCGTATTTGATTGTTGTCCCAGACCCGGCGCCATTTACTGAAGCGCTGAAGAAGATCCCCGTAACAGAGGATCTCTGTGCCATCCAAGGAAGACACCATTGACGCAAATGTGCCACTCTTCAATCCGGCACAGGTCGGAAACCAGTGTAGGTACCATCTGCACACTCAGTCTATATTCGAAGGACGACACATGAAAGGATAACCACCCTGACCCTTTGGCCAAGAAACCCCCAGCACCAACTGACAAAACGTCTGTATTCCAAATACCTGTACTGATTAAAAAAGAGAGACATTATTACACGGTTACATGTTTATATTTATGTATATAGAATTAAAACAGCTGTATGCGAATATTTCATATTAATTATAATTCATATAATCTTGTTGTCTTCGGAGGGGGGAGCCAGTCAGCGCAGCTGGACAGATGACCTCAAACGTTCAGAGCCTCTCCCAACAACATTTCGAACATTCTAGAACCTGACGGCAGCAGTGCTCAGGAAGGAGCAACGACAGAGGTACAGACTCCTTGTTAATAGAACTACATTTATAAATTGAACTGATAAAACCGATAAAATTCAAATTGGATTTACTGTATTGTTTGATGGAAATATACATTATACTGAAGGTGTTATCTTTGCTATTTCTTCAAATATGTACTTGTATGTTCTTTCTTCCCTGCAGCTCTGCTCTCATTTGCCTGAGAGGTGCAGGCGGGGAAAACCATGCCCTCCTCAAACCAGAGCTGCTGAAAACCATCCAGACCCCCGAGCTGTGCAGACGTATTGTCCCTGTCCCTCCACTCTGAAATTGCCCCTTACAAATGACTAGCGATAGGTTTATTTTTACAAATGCTGACTTACTACTGTATGTCATAGACGAGGGGCGACTGACTCCACTGCTTCACTTTCCCCCAGTTGTGCGCTTTCTCTCCTCTCTCCCTCCTTCTGTTGCTTTCTGTGAGTATTTCTGCCTCTGGATCTGTGGTTGCACCCACCTGCAGTCCCCGTGCGGTACGCTGTAAGTCTAAAGCGAAAGCGCCGTCAACGAGGAAGTGATCATTTAATTGGCTAACACTGCAGCTGGCATTCTATTGGCTGGGAATTTTGATAGTGTTGTCACACAGAGAATCCAAGCACACAGAAAAAATCCAAGCGCACAGACAACAATCCAAGCGCACAGACAACAATCCAAGAGTGCAGAAAACAATCCAAGAGTGCAGAAATTCCACAAGTGCACAGAAGAAATCCAAGTGCAGGCAGGTGTTATTTTGGTGCGAGAGCAGAAAATCTGAAGATGAAATTAATAAAGTATGCTCTCAAACTGAAAGAGCATGCTCTTGATTAAAGATAGGAATATAACTCCATACTTCTGATCTATATACAACATTATCTAAACTAATAAATTACATCTGACAGTGACATTAAGACAAACATGGGAACAAAGGAAAAGTGTTTTGAGCACATATGGTTCCCACCCTTTTCATGTACTCTCACCCCACTATGGACCCTTTTACACAATTGTATGACTTATATGGATGCAGTGATATAAACCACATAATTCAATTCAATTCAGTTTCATTTATATAGCGCGATATCATAACAAAGGTTATGTCAGGACACTGATTTTGTAATGCTGCCTGAGGTATCTCCCTGCAGCACGCATTTTTCACCTCAGTGGGCATCCGGTCACAATGTCCACAAGTGCACCTGCAGAAAGGTAAACATCAGATGAAACGGGAAAGATAGTCTCCCTTTCATAGAGTAAGAGGCTTTAATTTTAATTTAAAAAAAAAACCAAATATAATCTATTAGGAAACATTTCACTGTTAAAACTTGATCCACATGCTTTCAAATATTGAGCAACGTCTGACTAAGTGTGGCAGCAACAGTGTGCGAGTCCACAGCAGCTAAGCTTGGTATGCTAGCTATCCACTTGTCTAGCTAATAACAGTCATTATCTAAATCGTTATGTAAAAAACAAAAAAAAACACACATTCAACTTACCGCTCTGAGACATCCTGCTGCCCTCTTGTAAAGTGTTGTTGCTGGTCCTCTTCCTCTGAACAGTCTGAATCTGATTCATGCTCAAACTGGTAAGGTCTTACAGATCCTGCCGCCATGTTCACCGTAGCCTTCCGCTAAAATCTGATCCCAGACCGCCTTGTGAGTTGATCTGTGCCTAGCCAGTCAGAGTATTTGCTGATAAATGGAACGCGGTTACTCTTCTATTTTTACAAAGACCATTACAAAAGTGTTTCCTATATACACAAAAGGTAGCTGTTACAATATGGGAGCCTTAAAGGTAGTACAACGGACAGTAGGGAGAATCAATGCAACTCCGCCAAAGAGAAACACAAAGCAACAGAATGGATATCCACAGGTGGATAACGATGGCGGACAGCAGCTGAAGTGGCTTCTATCGAGACTGAAAAGACGCATGTAATTACTATTCATTGCCACTAACCATACCCAGCCACAGCATGTCGCAAGCATAGTGCATGTGCTCTCAACCAAAGTGGCAACCAGCAGTGCGGCAGCCTCCTATTGATATTCTAAAATGCGCCTCTTTTCAGACACAGCTAATGTTGGGGGAAAGAACACGCAGTCAACAGCCTATACTTAGCCAAATGCAATTGAGCTGTGATGCCATGAATTGGTACATTGGTGCTCAGGTGAAGTGCAGTGGCACTAAGGACAAAGAAAGAAGTGCAGTCACTCATGAGCTTAGCTGTATGTTCACATGCTACGCAACTCCTTACGAAGATGAAGGCAGAGCAGCAAAAGCTGGAAAGGTCCTCATGGTCCAATTTGTTAGCGCTGTGCCATTTCTGTATCATGGGAACTCTGTATGAATTATGACAACTCATGTCACGGCAGGTACTTTAAATGATGTGTTTTGATCTGGTTGTCTGGTCAGGAACTTAAAGCTTGATTTATAGATTCAACATAATGGGTTATGGCGTAGCAACAGAACCTACACATATAGCTTGACTGCACTGTGGCTAATCTTCCCCTCCTCAAAAATACACATCAGTGCCACGCTGGCTACAGCGATACCACATATAGACAAGGCAGGAACTGTGATTGGTTAGCTTAGGCTGCTGCCACAAGTTTCGGATGCAATTTACAGTTGCAAACATGTACCAAACTTTACCTTGTATATAACATAATCCAACAAGACACACACACACACACACACACACACAAGAAGAAACTCTTACCGGTTGTGTTCAGTTTACTATTGTGGGTGCTGTTAACGGACCTTCCTGCAGGGGGTGGAACAGGAAGTAAAAAATTGGTCTCACAGTTCCCATGATGCCTCTTAGGAGGTGGGGATGATGGCATTACAGGTGACATCATTAATGGGGATGACATTGTCACCATTGCAGCTGCAGCTTCTGTGCCGTCCGTGACCGTGAGCGAGCGTCGGACAGCTACGTGCGGGTAGGGCGCCCTGGGCGGGCATGCTGTTCCCATCAGGGTAAAAGTCGCTATGTTGGGTATCATTACTGGGTTGCCTCCCATACCGGTGGGATACGTTCCGGCCATTATCATGGGAACAGACAGGTGTGAACAGTCAGACATTGCACGTCTCACTGCAGTTCGCTGTGGCACTTCATTGCTTTGGCTAGTTTTTGTCTGTCTGTTTAAGGTAGTAGCACCTGGTCCCACTCTCCCATCCTCAACCCGACTTAAATCCTGTGGCATGCCATGAATTGCAAACCCGCCTGTTATACCTCTGCTAGGTGGAGTATAAGACCCCATCCTCCCTGTTTCAGTATGGCTTATATTTTCTCTTTCCATTGCTCTTTCCCCTACACCAACCCCCCCAACCCCATTGTTTGCTCTATTAGCTGAGTCTGGAGGTAGGCCTGGTCCAGGTCCTGCAGTAGCACTAGCTCCACTTCCTGTTAGGTTTGCAGCGGGAGGAGCAATATCACTAGGTTGTAAATCAACACTTTGCTTTTCTAAAGATGGCTTGAGAGTTTGATTTCTATTTAGAACTGCAACTGAGTTTTCTTTCAGGCTTCCCAGTAGGCCTCCAGATGTAGAGGACCTAACAGATTTCTTCTCATCCTCATTATTTCCTGGACTTGATCTGGTAGTTTCAGTGACGCAAGGGTGCAATGCGTTTCTCTCCCCAAGCCCTGAGGCCTGTTTTGGGGGAGGAAGCAAGTCCTGGCCTTGAGCAGACTCGTGAGATCCCTGGATAAAAAATCCATCTTTGCTGCCTGTATAGTTTTGTTGCAGAGTATTTTGTCCAAAGTTGGGGTTTGATGTGGGCTTAAGGTCTAGCGCAGAATTTGGAAAGGATCTCCCAGGTGAGGCAGAAGGGGAAGGTAATGAAGAGGAAGGGGATGAGTGGGAAGACAGGGGGCTGCTGGGGCTTTGTCCTGCACTCCCTAATGGCCCCCCTGCCCCTCCCACCCTATGTCCGTCCTCCCTCTGCCTCCCCTCTCTGGAACCCTCATCCTCTATCTTCAGAACTGGCATCTGGCGCCCAGGCACTGCGACCACCGTCCCAGACAATGACCCCTCGGTCATGCCTGTTATTTTGAACCCCCCCTGTGTGGCAACCTGCACCCCTGGTGCCATCTGGCCTTGGCAGTACCAGTCGCTGTGCTGGTCTGAGGCCGGGCTGGAGGGTGACATTGAAGAGGAGGCCAGGACAGCAGGGATGTTGGCACCAGAGAGGGCATCAGGAGGTTTGTGTTGCTGTTGATGCCCACTGGAAGGTTGTCCATACCCGCTGCTACCACTAATAATGCCAGGCTGCTGCCAGGGAGAGCCAGACAGGAAGGACATTCTCCCGCTCGGTTGTCAGGTCCTCTTGTCTTGATCTTTTTCTGCCTTGATCTCTTGTCAGTCTCTTCTTTTCTCTCTTACTTACTCCACTGTCTTTGCTGTAGCTTCTGTTCTTCTTTCTCTCTGTTCTTCAGTTGTTCCTCCTGATGTTTCTCTCCAATAAGTGAGCGTTTTACTCTTGTCCAGGAGGCAGAAATGTCCTCAGTATCCAAAGTGTTATGAGCTTGGCAAGTGGAGGAAGCAATGCATCCTTCCTTTTTTAAAGTGATGCCTCGGAGTTGTGTGTGTGTGCGTGTGTAAGTGCGACGATGTGTGGGAAGTGCATGTGTGTATGCAAAGTGCATGTGTGTATGTGTTCTTACAGGCGAGGCAAAATAAATTTGTGTGACAGTGAGAGTGAGTGTGTGTGTGTCTGGTCGTCTCGGCTTCTCTCTGAGCACTGCACGGATCAGCTGTGGGGCTAAATTGCACCTTGCGCTGTCTCTCTCTCTCTTTCTCTCTCTCTCTCTCTGACATCACAGAGTCACATGACAGCCCGTAACATTCCCTCATTCGCTGGAGCAAAATTTCAGCATCTAGCCCCTTGAGACAAATATACACAGGCATACACACATGAAGACACACAATTAAACACACAAATGCATGCATAGTGGCGAAAATACATGTGCACACACAACAAACAGATCAATGGCTGTCAGTTACTCAGCTGCAACATGAAAGCCACCGTTCACATATTGATACAGAGTGAGAGACACAAGGAAAGATTAGCGAGACATCACCGAACACAGGATTCATCCTGACTAGACTGATTGGACTTTGTCTCCTTCTTATATCAGCCCATGACTGATGACTAACAAAAACGTATATTTGGAGGCTATAATCTACCATATTGACGTCATGAGATGAAACTGCGTGCGCATGAAGGGGACTGTGTGCCTGAACCTTGTGCTCCTGCCTTGATTAATTTGTGTCTTCACTGAAAACTTGCCTTACATTTGTCGTTTTCAACGGCAGCAGTTGGATATCTTTTTTGCACATACTGGAAAAGGACAAGCTCTTCATGATTTGAAAAACACAATGAAACATTAACACTCACTGCTGACTACATAAGCTATTCAACAGGGAAGCATCCTGCACCAGGGATTTGTACATCTTTTGGTAAAAAACGCTGGACCGAGTGAAGCTTAGCCTGCTGAGAGGCTGCAGGGGCTTGCACTGCAAAAATATAATTGACAATTATATAGAGAACTAATGGGTTCAATGATCTCAAATAAAAATGTCACGGATGCAATAGTGCCATACTTTAAAAGCAATTATATTAACAGCTTATCAGAAGCAAATCTCAAACAAACAGCCCAATATTTTTTAACCTGTGCATTTTTAGTGTGCACTGATTTGGTATACCACATGTAAAGGGGTTTAACTTAGCAGCAAGTAAGTCACAATATAACAGTTGTGACTCAAAAAGCTTGTAGCGGTATGTGTCAGCTATGAAAGAGGTCTTATGACGGGAAGGGGATGATTCCAAAGCAATAGAAGGCAGCTAACACACAACATCAGTTACAAAAAACACAGGCTCATTGTGTAAAATATGCTATATTAAACTGTTTCGAACTGGGGTGCTGATGTGATTTTTGGTTTTAGCTAATTGTTTTTGTTAGGTGGATGGATAGTTAGCTATCACAGGTTAACTTTACATTATATGCACAATATGGGCATGGAATGATCTGCAAAATACCATTTCTTTCCTTAAAAGGTCTTTTACAAACCTCTCTGTAGAAAACACGTTGCTTACTTGACGAGGACTGTGTGTCACATCCCTGGTCTATGTGTTATGTGTTTTCGTGATTGTGACCTGTGTTTATGTTCCTAGGTTTGTGTTTTCAGTTTTGGTATCTTGTGGTTGTACTAGTCTCTTGTCTCTGTCA
>JAVQJF010056490.1:0-17575 GCA_036023855.1 Gadopsis marmoratus
GTTTCTGCCTGTTAAAGGCAGTGTTTCCTTGCCACTGTCTCCTAGTGCTGCTCATGGTGGAAATGTTGGGTCTATACATATAGAGTTGGTCTAGACTTGCTCTATATTAACAAGTGATAACTCTGTTATGATATAGCGCTATATAAATAAAATTGAATCGAATTAATCATGTCAAACAACTGGCATGTAAATATCGCCACATAATATTAGCGCAACGGTAGCTAGCAGCAGACCGGCGGCAAGTGATGGCTTCGTGGAGTAGCCGATGTCCCGAGCGGTGGCGCGAAACTAGGACCACTCGAGATGGTCAGTTTTGCACCACTTTTGAGACACGTGTAAAAACGTAGCATAGTGCTTTAAGACTATTTTGGCACAAACATTTACCCGCTAGTGCGACAGACAGCCTCCCGAGATTTACTTTGCCAAACGGAAACTCTACCCTCATTTGGCACTTGGCGGGTGTTCATTTCGGACCCTGGGCCAGAGGTCAAGGTACTCACTGGTTTGTTGAGGAAAAAGATGGACAGGGCTCCGATCAGCGGCATGTCCCCCAGCAGAGGCTCCATCACCACTCTCAGCGTTCCCTGAAGCTGCACAGAGGGGAAAAAGCATCATGGATCAGTGGTTACCGCTCGGTGATGCGTCTACTGTATTCACTGACTAGCCATAACTTTATGAGCACTGACGGGTGACGTGAAGAACACTGATCATCTGGTTACCATGGCACCCGTCAGTGGGGGGGGACGCATTAGGCAGCAAGTGAACATTTGGTCAATGTGAGTAGGGCTGGGTATCATTTCATACGGAGTTTCAGTGCGGCTACCAAAAACACTGTGTCTTCATACTTGAGAAATATGAACACGTTTTACAACCATTTACTTATTTTATTAAAAGAGGCAAAACTTTTAAATGCCATTTAAAGACAAGCAGTGGTATGAGAACTTTGCCTAAATAAAATAGATGCGACTTAATTCAGAAACTTGCCGACTATAGACAATAAGAAAATGAGAAGCAAAAATAAATAAGCTGTTTTTCTTGTGCTGGATCATACTATTATTGGGCTGATCGCGGCTGCGGTCGCTTCACTCGTCTTTCTGTTGATGCTCCATCCCGTCTGTTTTGTAACTTCCCCCTCATTTTAAGTTGCAATTTGGATAACTGGCCTTTTGTTTCTTTTTAAAAGCCTTTGACGGTTTGCTGCTTCCCCTGATATCAGACTGGGAGATGCTGGCATTACAAGACCTTTGTGAGGCCAAGAGTCATGAGGAGAGACGAATCTGGGCTTAAATCACCTGGGACTCACATCAGCCATCGACGCAAAAGCGCCGATTACAACAGAGGCAAAGAACTGATGTAGGTCAGCGCTGAAATTACAGACGTGGCTGATACTTCTTAAGAAATGAGTGAGTGAATGTTTCCCCTCAGAGCCCTTCGGTTATTAAACACTCCGTGGCTGCAGTGACTCAAACCTCAGATATGCAGACTGCCCGTCTGCAGCACCAAATTTGGTCGTGGTTGGCTCTGAGTAATCAAATACCAACATTTTGCTCATCAAAAGTGGGTGCAGTGGAAAGATTTGCGATAGTCTTTTGTTTATCGCGCTGCGCTCCTGCACAGTAGTTTGCTCCTGCACCGAGCGAGGACACATTATAAATCATGTGCAGCAGACCATCCTGAGTCAGGATCCGTCTAAACCGGAGGAGAAGGAGCGGCTCTCTTTTTCAGCCACTGATGTTGGGCGACAGTTAATGAAAAGAACGCTCTGGTAAACCTTCCACGAGTAGGACTCGTTCACGATAAGCTCTAAGCTTCGGCGCCTGAGCCACTTACTTCTTCAGCAGCCTATGAAAAGCTGACAGGCAGCCCGGCGCTGCAGCTACTACATTTAAGTCGTACGGAAAAGGCAAATATTGACTTCGCCTCGCACACGCTGCCGTTTCTCTCTGCACATCTTTTCAACTCTTCTCTCTCCGCTTACTTTCTCTGAACAGCAAATATGGCCTGATCCTCCGCAAACAGCCGAGTGGATAACATCTCCTTTATCAGCCCTGTGTCAACACATTACGTAAAGCCGTCTCTGGAGGGGTCACGGGTTAACACAGAGGTCACGGTCGAAGGAATAAGGGCGACTCCAATAAAAA
This sequence comes from Gadopsis marmoratus, assembly GCA_036023855.1. Classification (NCBI taxonomy): domain Eukaryota; kingdom Metazoa; phylum Chordata; class Actinopteri; order Centrarchiformes; family Percichthyidae; genus Gadopsis; species Gadopsis marmoratus. Next base: position 2,142 of record JAVQJF010056490.1, read on the forward strand.
AGGCCCACCTGTCTGAAAGTACTGCCTTATATTATATTGTTGTTTTGTTCCATTCATGACCATCAAGATTGAAATGACGAATTTTCATTGATCCTTTTTTGTTTGAATGTCAGTATTTCCTGCTGCTGAAACACTTGTCAAATAAAATCACCAATTACTTTGATAATTGATCAGTCGTTTCAATAATTTATCAATGGAAAGTCTCACTGGTTCCACCATCTAAAATTGTTGCCGAGTATGTCTTTGAGTTTTGGACTTTGATCAGACAAACTGGGAACTTGCGATGGACATACTTATTTTCTGACATTTTATAAACTACACGTTGCATTGATTGGTGAGTGCAAAACATTATTGTCAGATTATTGATAATGAACATAGTCATTAGTTGCAATCTTAGCATGATTTTTTTTTTGCAGCTTAACACTTACAGTCGAACTACCTTGAAAAACCTTTAAAAGACGGGAGGTCATGTAAAGAAATCAAACTAGGGCTGCAACTAACGATTACTTTCATCATCAGTAAACATGTTGGATTATGTCGTTGAAAATGTCAAATAGTTAAAGTCTCGCGTGACCAACAGTCCAAAACCCAAAGATATTCAATTTAAAACACTATAAAAACCTTATTCCCACATTTGAAAACCTGAAACCAGAGAGAGAATAGTTCCCAGTTTTGCCTGATGAATGACTTAAACATCCAATTTCGGCAAATAGACTATTGAATAAATGGACTAGTGGTTTTAGCACTAAATGAAACATGACACTGCCACTTCTCAGAGGGCTCATCTTCACTCTGTGACCCTGGCTAACAAAGCTGCATCATGACATGGCATAAAAACGGTATTTAACATTGTACATCCACACTGCAGTCATACCTGTATACTTTTGATTCCAGCTCTGCAGTAGTACTTCTTGATGTCCACGTCGATCTCTGTGTTCCCAACAAAGCTGAAAGGAGCACCAAGAAAAATGCAACAAGAGGATTAATGTTATTGTGTGGAAGCGATGGGGAAAAGAGGGAATACATAGATATACTGAACTTTTATTCTTAAAGAAAAAGGCTGGCGTAATTCTATCATTTTGTTATTGTCAATAAATCCCATGAAAAGACCAAAGACCTTTGAGATCCTCCGGCAGGGGCCCTTTAGCTCCAGACTCTCGACTGAAGACTAAAGTTTGATTATGGATTCAATTTTTAAATAAAAATCTGTGGTTCATTTAAGCTTTATTCTATTTTTGCTGTGTTTTTATACTATGATTTATGTGTTCTTTGCTTGCCATGTGAAGCACTTTGCAACGTTTGGATTAGTGCTATATAAATAAAGATAGTATTTGTATTATATTCTCTACCCTGACGGTGGATCTAACCAAGCCCAGTGATGACTGATGAAGACGTGACTCTTTAAAAACAGCTCGCTAATATACAGCTTCTGTTTTAGGAGGATCAAGTTGATGTCGGTGTTTTTTCGTGAATAAAATATGTTACACCACCAGCCGCATCCTTTAGAGATTACAAGGCCTCAGTGATAAAGCCACGAGGTTGTGAATGTCAGCGCTCTACTGTGTACCTGATCTGCAGGTCCATGATGACCTGCCTCTTGTCCACATTCTCTGTGTAAACCTTCACCCCGTTCACTCTCAGCGGCTGCAGAAACACAGATATGGCAAAACGGGAACAAATCTTACTCAGACTCTGGATGAAAAAAACCTTTTAGATCTGCTGAAAAAGCAAACGCCCGACTCGGCGTGCGGCTTAATCCCAGAAAAGGACAAACAAAAGACAGCTTGTACTGACAGACGAGGAATGCTTTTCATAACGGGAAAACAGCTCTGATTAAAGACACAGATCCACGTTGCTGCGTTTGTTCGCCTGCAAACACTGTTTGAAAAAAATGGAGACGGGGTAGAAAAGTCAATTCAGGCGAGTCATGGAAGTTCAACAGCAACAAAGTAAGACAATAATAGAAACGCACCAATAAAAGATCTAAACACCTACACTTTGACAGAAGCTATGAGCAGCAGCATTAAAGTCTTTTGACGTGTTTTAGCCCATTTAGTACAAATATCTAATACTTTACACTCCTGCTAAATGGTACTGCAGTATTTCATGTTTGTCTGTGTGTTTTTCCTTCCAACCAGGAAGTTTCCTTTGTTAAGTTTGATTAAATTATCCATCATGGTGAACATTACATCTGCTTCTACTGTTGCCACTTGGAAATGTGTATATAATGTATATATATAATGTGTATATAATGTGCACGGTTGTTTCTGTCGCAGTCGTCTTTTCTTGCGTTACGTCGCTTCTGTTCGCCTATAAAAAGGAAGCACTGTGCGTATTAACACCGTCACGATCGTCCCGGTGCCGTTCTGACGTCACCTTGTCGCCCATGTCGATCTTTGTGAAGCAGAAGGAGCCCAGGTGAGTGTGGGCGCCCTTCACCGCCGGCTCGATGCTCTCTCTGAACAGCTTGTCCACAAACTGGCAGATGAACGGCCACATCTGCTTCACCGTCTGCGGGAGGGGAGAGAGAGGCAGAAAGAGTCAGACAAATGCACCACGTCCCAAATCCCACATGCTCCCTGCCAGGATTAGAGCCAACACCTGTTTCGGATGACGTGCAACCATCCTGGTAACGTTGTTAGCTGCAGATACCTTCAACCGTTGGAGAAGGCTGATTTTACTGCAGGCTTGGTGAACTTTTAATACACCCCAGCCCAAGGAGGAATTTCTTCTTCTCTTTTTATTTGTGGGAAGAGACAGGGAACGATCATTGTTTGGAGGTTCATGTTGCAATATATTAATTTGGTTCAAATGAGACTCCTAACCCCAACCATTTTGTACAGCACCAACATATGGTGGTTAAAAAATGCACGGAAAGTGACTTTCAAGTGTCAAAGTTAAGGAAGGCGGTGTTAAGTGGATTTAAATGGACTTTTCTGTATTGTTTTTACATAATTTTACGTTTACTTTGGCCACCACATTTAGGGGCTTGGTGGAACGTCCCTCCTCTATATTGAGTAATTATTTAATCTCTAATATGCATACACATTAGGGCGAGGCAGGTCTGATTTTGAACTTATTAAGCGGATTGGTCGTCAGTTTTATTTGAAATCTGAACTTATGTTCAAACATTAAGTATTCAAACTGTAATAACCTGTTCAAACTCAAAGTGTATTATCTATAAGCAGTATTGGGTAAGTTACTTTCAAAATGTAACATATTACTAGTTACTCTCATTTGAAAGTACTAAGTTACTGTACAAAATTACTGTCTCTGTAGAATTACCCATTACACTACCTTTGCGTTACTTTTACAAAGTACGACTGGGCGGCATTATAAAACGGAAGACGGTGAAAGCGCCTGGTCAAAGCACAAGAAGCTCACGTTTATTGCCGTTCATTACAAAAATCAGGGCTCGTGAATGTATTCACATGCAGTGGTTACGACTTTGTATTAAAATCGCCCGTTATATTAACAACAGTGTGACGATATAGGACAATTAAATAGCCTAGATCCTTTAAATCAACGAATAGCCTTGGACGCAGGGATGGGCAGGTAGACAAGGGATCAAAGACTGAACAATTATGGGATAGGGAGTCTGACTCCGCATCCATCTCAGCAATTGACGCTTGGGAACAGGAAAAAAACACAATATACAGTCGCTATTGGGTGTTGACACGTTAATTGACATAGTAAATTGTAATAAAATTGCGAAAATCCTATTAGTAACACATTATATTACTTTGATACACTGTCTATAAGTGCAACACACCATTTGAAGTGGCTTGACTTGTGGTCCAGCAGGGGGCGTCTGCAACCAGTGCATGGAAGTATTTTGGAATCTACACTGTACGTGGCAAAATGATCAACAAAGATAAGGCCGTGTGTCGACTTTGTTAAGAGTCAAACAAACAAATAGTTTTCCACCCACCTGAGTCACACTCACTCTCAGGATCCTTGGCAGAAGCTAGTAAAAAGGCTATCGCCGACAAGATAACCAGATTCACGTCATTTTTTTATTGTCAGAATAATGACAGATCTGGAGCCATGAAGCAGACTGGACGCCCGCAGACTTTGTTTTCACTCTATATGAAATTATATGACGTGAACACTGGGATGGTCTTTTATAAATCTAAACTTTAGTATTTAAGTGTCTGCAAGATATTAATAAAAGACAATAGTAAAAATTGCACATAAATAAAATTATCATTATTATGGGGAGCGAAGGCCAGTGTGGTCCGACCCAACAGCTTTGGAGGAGCAAAAACCCTTGTGCCAGTTTAAATCAGTCTAAATCAGACTCTCTGTAGCTGGAAACAACCATAAAAGACAAACATGATGGTGAACATGAAAACACTATGTCAGGTTTGGATATTAAGAAGCTCTTTTCCTGATTGTCAACATCCATTAACTTCTTACTGGAGGTCCACCTGAACATTTACACTAAGTGATGCTCTTCCAGCTGCCAATCTCTCTCTCTCTCCCTCACTCTAGCTCTCTTTCTAGGTCTCTCATCCCTCTCTCCACCTCCCTCTGTGTGGGTGTGTGTCTCTTTCTCCCTCTCTATCCAGGGAGGTGAATGCACTGGGTCAGGGTCTAGAAGAGCTCCAGATTCAGATCCTATTTTTATACGCTGCCTGTCTGCCTCTGCTGTCTAACAGTACCTGGTGTAGCAGAGCGAACCAGCGGGCGAGAGAAGAGAGAGATCAAGTTGGTGGGTGTGTGTGTGTGTGTGTGTGTGTGTACCTTATTCAGCCACTCCACTCTCTCCACATCTGGATAATGGACCTGGGGAAAGCGATAGAAAGGCATGAGTTAGAGTTATGATTCAAATATTGACCAGGCGTGACCAGTTTGGTGTACGCCTGAGCTCTGAGGCGTTAGCCCTCCGCACGTGTAACTCTACTGCTGTTGTTTTTAAGGTTTACCCCCAGTGCACAAGTTAACTCGACCTGGGGTCGGGTTACAGAGGTGTTTTTTAATTATTATTCCTTTTACTTTTACGAAATGGGCCGATGGACTTAGTTTTGAGGTGCTGCAGTTTTCTACAATTACTACAATCTGCAGGGTCAATTCATTGAGACAAGGACTAAAGTGCATCTTTGTTCCATCCACTTGCATCCAGTGCTGTTATTAATAGGACTTAATAAATAAACGCTATATTGCTATCAAGTCTCCCGAACTGACCAACGTCTGCAGAAATGTCTTCAACTTCCCAGACTTTACCCTTCCTAGAATACACTGCTCATGTTTCTTCTTATGTTTGTCTCGAGCTTCAGCAGTACTGTCAGGACGAAAATGTAGTTTTCACCCAGGACAAAAGGGGCCGAGCCAACAACACACAAAAACATCAAAGTACCTGGCAGGACTAGATGTAAAGCAGTAAAGTCTTATTTTACTACTGTTTGAATATCTTCTAGTGACCACTTCGACTTCCAAGAACAGTGCTTCCCCTCTCAAATCACTGCAACACAGGAAGTCAATTCTAGCAGCTGCGCGGTCCCCGAAATCAGCAAACACTCCCTGCACATCACCATCCCTGTCATGACGTCATGGGGAACCAAGCAAAGGCATTAACTTACATCAGTTACTATCACTACATGTCCAACTGAAGTCTAGAGGCAGACAGAGAGGAGTCAAAGCTACTGGACGGTAGCCAAACATGGAAATGGAACACAAATCGTTGGTCGTCTGTGTTTGCACTGCAAGTTTACTCAAGGTTGAATTTAAGGCGGAGCTGCTCCAAATGCTGCTGTGGTGTGAACGTGGGACAAGTTTGCCTTCAAAGCCTTCCGACGGAAAGCCCTTCTTGGCACGTGGTTCACGTTGTGAAACGCAGAAATTGCAGTTTGGTCATAAGGGATCGACGTAGTGAAACAGCCACAGTTGGGTTCGGTTGAAGAAAAGCTCAGGGTTTTGGTTAAAATAATAACATTAACCTGCGTTTCACACTGGACGCGACCAGCGGCCTCCTGAGCCAAAGTGCCGTGTCGCTCTTTATACTCCGTCACCAGACTGACCACATACTCTCTGCCCCGAAGGCAAACGTCTCCCACGTGCCTCTGTGACGTGTCCCTTCTCTGTCCTTCGGCAGGTTGGTGGGTACCAGCGCCAATCAAAGCGGTCGGCTACGTCGGCTGCATCTGTTGCAACCTGGCGAGTCTCAAAGCAAAGCAAAGGAGTAAAAGGAGGAAAGAATGACTCATCTGTGCAATAAAAACAGGCAGCGGCGGGAGCAACAATCTAATCCCCTTTTAGGGTAAACAACAGAGTCAGAGAAAGCAAGACTGAAGCAGGATATGGATGGACCGGTATCAGAAAAGAGGCGCCGTTAAAGTGCCACTAAAAACAGTCAGTCGCATGACGTAAACAGGAGTCATCGTGACTCAGCCTTCGAGACAACACTGAGGATAAAGCTCAAAACGTGTTAGCAAGAAGAGGAAGCAAAGCTGGCCGATAAATTGAAAATAGGCACTTGGCAAACGCTCTCGGTGATCAGCTGGAGCCTCCTGTACGGGGATGCATGTGTGTTATGAGTCATGTGGGTGAGACTCACAGTCCAACCATGGAACAGCTGTTTGGAAACCCTCACCTCCCTTTCCAGCCACACCCCCCAATGCAATGCGTGTGTGTGTGTGTGTGTGAGAGAGGTGTGGAGAGGGTGAATAATTCTGCAGAGTACTGCTGGAATGTATTAATTAAAACTGCAACTGACAAACGAAAAGAAAACCACATTTGCCACCATCATAAAAAAATAAATGAACAAATAAAATTAAAAAAGGAAGAAAGATGCAGGAAGAGGAAACCTATACGACGAGACGGTTACTCCACGCTGAGGTCTATATTTAGGCTGGGGGGGGGGGGGGGGGGCGGTCGAAGAAATGCGGATAGACTGCAGCCAAGAGCGAGACCAAAGGAGGGAATCTAAGTGCCTTATTGTGCTGAAGGTGGAAAGACAGAACCCGACTAGGGTTTGATGTTTAACAGATTTCGATTCCACAGCCTGCAGTAGAGTCTGTAGTTAGCCACAACCGCTTCCTGCGTCGTTTTGGTAAAGTGGAGCTTATATATTTTATCGATAGCCCCGTTTGGGTTAAAGTTGATGCAAAATTCTCAATTATCATCATAATTGCAACACATTACGCAACCAAAAAAAGCAGCCCCTTGACTCCAGAACGAGGTACCGTCCTCCCCTATGCACTGAACAGTCGGAACGATTGTGTCTCTCCTGGACACACAATCTTGTTTTAAAGCTTTGAAAACTTGTCAATGAGACTGTCCTCCCCAAAAATATACGTCCACGCAGGCCGTCTGCGAGAGCAGCAACTGCTCGCGTACGAAACTTAACGTATTTGAACCCAAACCGTGATCTTTTCCTAAACCTGGCCAAACTGCGACCGTTTCACAACTTTAACCAGAGGTTTACTATTGTTACCATGACGACGAGGTGTTTTCGGTACACCTATATATGCAGGCTTACAACCTATCCTGCGGTTTAGGGTGTCGGACTTGTTGCTGTCGACGTGGCTCGTCAGCATAACATTCCTTGGCAGGAAAACCGCGTCATCAGTTCCGTTCCAGATTGCTGGTGTTGGTGAAACAGCTGTTATAAATGGTGTCGAAACCCCATTTTGCCCTGACATTTACTGTGCTTTCACAGAATGTTGTGTTTTCACTATAAACCCTGTGACGAGCTAAACTTCCCTCACAGGACAAGATCATTTGAATATATTTGAATGGAATCAGAATACTTGGCAGCATCGTACCCTGGTCACCTCTCGGACCGGTGCCAGGCGGTCAGTGAATTGACCCGATGTCCTGAATAGCTGCTGAAAACGCAGCATCTGTAGCCAAATTTAATGTATTTCAAGACTCTCTGAATCAACAGCCTCAAGCTACCAGCCCACTTTGGGTTTTTACATTTAGAGTAATCGTTTAATTATCTAGGACGTTTGTAAAATCAGAGTATAAACGCTGGCCTTTTCTTATATATTTGACATTTAGCAAGCTGCATCTTACAGTGGCGCTAAAACGACAGGTTTACCTGGAGGACATTTAGTTTCAAGACCGGTGGACCAGTTGACTATTTTTTGTCAAGTTTAATTTCACTTCTTCCCATCTCATCTACAAGCTGCTGCTCTCCAGAAATACACTTCTGAACGGCATTACTTTACTTGCAACATGCAAAGCAGCTCAACAGAACGGAGGGGAGAAGGAAAGACAAGTCGAGCTCAACAGTGTGTGAAGTTCAAAGGTATGGTTGTGTAAAAAAAAAAAAAAAAAAAGAAGAAAAAGAAAGAAACATAGTTAATGCACATTGTTGTGTATTAAACTGTATGAAAAACGTAAACTGATGTTGCTATGTATGAGGGTGCGAGGGAAAGGAGTGGGTAAGTGCTTAACGCTTAAACTTATGACTAAAGGAAAAACACTGCAGTCTTTTTCCTTTTCACCTTTCAGACTGTTTGAGGGTGTTTACAGTTTCTGCTCAGTTCAACAGATGGTGGATGTAAACGCCCTCAAGTAAAGACAAAAGTCAGCACTTTAACCTGACAGTCATCATCTTTTGGCAAATCCAACGTGCTGCAGATCAGGGTTCAGGGTTAAAATGAAGCCTGAACTCTTCCAGGCTGCAGGTTAAAGCAGGACAGAGCAGCCGTTCTGTTTCTATTCACTGCGGTGGAGCAGAGCCCCACCCGTTGGCACATCAGGAGAACAGGGAAGCCCCACCCGTGCCACGTCATCCGAGCAGGCAGAGACGGAGAGAAGGCCGGGGGGGAGAGAGAGAGAGAGAGAAACAGTTACACTGCGGTCGTAGTGACTTTCCATGTCTGTCTTTTGAAGGGCCGACGAAAAAGCTGTTCCAAAGCACGTGGTTTTAAGATTTAACGGCGTGTGACCCAACCTTTCCAGCACCACCCAACTCCGTATTCATAGCTACACACATCCACACCTGGAGGGGGTCCTGCCCAGTGCCGCCACACTCCTCTGACTCAAACACTGCCATCATTCATCTGCAGGACTCCAAACCTACACACCAACTCCTAAAGTCGATCTGTTCTGCTTTGCAGGTTAAAGTTAAAAAGATACGCGGGCATCAGTATAATAAAAGATACTTGTTCATCGACTAGCTTTGCACAGGCTTCATCAGCGAATGCACAGGCTTCATGCACGAATGGCACAATGGATCTGGTCATGGAGCTGAAAGCTCAGCAAAGGCTGATAAAATAAAATGGAGGTAACGAGTGTCGATACAATTAATCACTTAGTGGATCAGCTAGCTGTCTTATAACGGAGAGGGAAAGACTAGTTGTTCAAGCTCGGAGTGTATTAGTTTGAAATGTATTGTAGTAAAAAAAATGATATATAGTAATATTTTATAATTCTGTGGTTTTATTTACGCTTACTTCATGTATTAGCATTACTATTTCTTTTATTCTATTTCTGTCTACTCAACATTTTATTGCTGATTGCTATTTATTTCATTGTTTTTTATTTTGTTAACATCTTACTGCTGTATTTTGTGTAGTATTTCATGATTTTATTATTAAGCTAATTTCATTGCTTGTATTATCTTGCATGCTGTATTTTGTGTGCTTTAGTCCCCACATAACATCCTACGTTTTGTCAATCGCTTGTAAAGCACCTTGAATTGCATTTGATTTGTTTGAAAGGTGCTATGCAAATACATTTTGATTTATTGATTAGGCTCAACTGCTGAATTATAAAGTAAATCACTAGAGACTGCATGGGCCGGTGGTTTCCCCCCCCCCCCCCCCCAAGTTTCATGTCATTATAGATTTGCCAGACAAACAAAACAACTCAAAGACACCACTTTAGACTCTGGTAGCTCATTTTCGATTGGTGCAGCCTTAAATTACCTGGCCCCTACCTTGGGGAGGGGCATGGGTTTGCTGGCTTTCACGTGTCTGCTACTGTTTCGCCTGGTTCACCTTTGCTCCACTGAAGCTTCTTCTGATCAGGTGAAATGTGATAAAGCAATCAGAAGCCTTTCAACTACTCTAAACTCAACTGTCAAACTGCTTGCAGTTGGCATGAAGGTACCGATATACTAAACATATTAAACAAGAGTCTGGGGGTCCTGATAGACCCAAGCCATGGGACCGCTCTGTCCCCTCACATTCCACCTTCACATGTCAAAAAATGATTATCCTTTCCTGGGTCACAGTGCTTTGTACGGCTCAAGATGATAATCAACAGATACATTTAGTTTGAAATGGAAATATTGCAAACTCTCTCCGTTTTCACCTTTTTAGATGCGAGCATTGATCGGATAGTAGACTCATTAGGGAAGTCCATACCATAGGGCTCCTAATGATGGCTATTGAGTTGCAGCGCTGTGATTTAGTTGGGAACTGCATGGTGATGAGTCTGGGACTTTCTATGAGCTTCTAATTATTGGGTTTTGAGGTTAGTGTGACAGAGGTGAAGTAGATAAAGTATCTTCTTGGTCAAACACGCAGCACAAAGAGACAAAAGATGTGCTGACTCACAACATGACAGCTGCTCTACACGGCCGCTTACAGCCAAGCTTCCTGCGCGGGGCCCAGGGGTCGCTGCCGAGCGCGGCGGTTCTCAAGGTCCGCACGCTAACGTCTGCGCTGATGCGACGCTCTGTGATGGCAGAGGCCTGTGTTGGGGCGTGGCTGGCATGCTGCCATCCTCTCAGCTTCTCGCTGTGTTTCTGGCTACGCCATCGCCTCTTTGTTAACAGAGGCGTTGAGAGATCAAGTGCGTGGGCAGGGTGAGCGATGAAACGCGTAGCTTCCAGGCGTGGAAATGCTCCGTGATTACACCTTGAAACATATTTTTTAAATGACCCAATTACACATGAGGCCAAGTGTCAGTTGCTTGTAGAGGTGAATGATAATATGCAGCTATTAAATCTTTTGAATAATGTTGAAGTAATTGATACGGCCTGATCAATCCCAAGTCAATAATGGGAAAAGCTCATGCTCGTCTTCACTCAGCTCGAGTGTGTTTAAAGTACTGGGCTTCACCAAATGCTGCACCGGTTTCAGTACTGAGGTTAGCGAGTGCAAACAGTAGCAAAATATGCCTTTAGAATTAAACCCATTTTTACTGTGGTAATAACATGCAGATATGGGCTCATACCCCCCACCCCCCCCCTTCCCCTCATTAAAATTCATGTAAATGTGTGCAGCACGGTGCTCCAAAATCTAATGAGGTCATTGATTCTCTACGGGGAAATTGTGGAACAGTATAAAGTTTCTAGCAGGCAAGGCAAGGTCTGGCAGACTACCAATCAAAACAGGCCAAATAAACAGATGTCATCATCTGGCGTCCTCTGGTAAAGAACGTGGAGACTTGTCAAGTCAAATATTTATATCACACATTTTGAAACTTGTGACTTTAAACCGCCGGGTATCCCTCCAGATATGATATACCTCACACACACACACACACACACCAAATGGTAATCTGCATTCCTTGAATGCTGGCAACTAGTAATATTGGCTGGATGAGATTTCCCCATGTCGAGACTAAAGAACGAGTATACAGAGAGAGAATGGCAGCTACGTGGAGGTCATGTGGCCAGTCGTTGGCCTCCTCCTCCTCCACACTGGTTTGTTATTGTGGCACAAGGAAACCTGACTGCACACCTGACAGGCAGCCATGCCGCGGGCTTTTACAAATACAGAAAGTGAAAATTAGAACAGGTTTCATGACTCGCCTGCCTGAACGGAGCCCCGCAGGCTCAGAGGCCGTGTGTAAATCATTAATTGAGGACTACAACTCCTTTGGGCGGTTAACAGGATTGAAAATGATCAAAAAGAAGCTTGCGTTTCTCCAAATTAACTGCAGAATGTGTGACCTTTCCCCATGGCTATTTGTGACACTCTCATTAACAAGCAACAAAGTCTGTTTTGCTGCCAGCTGCACTGCCCAAAAATGGCTCTTTCCACCAATGACGTGGCTGCAGAATCCCGTCTTGTGACAAGTTGTGTGTTAGTCATAGTTTTCAAATGCTGTGTGTCTCATGTGTCAAGCGTAGCTACAGATTCTGATGCAGTTCCCACAGTTTGTAAAGGTTATCCACTAACCCAAACAAGGAAATTACAGAGCACTTGTCTGATCCTTTGCTTTGATTGGCTGTGGTGTTTTTTCTTAAAGTAAGAAACCCAACACAAACATAAAATGTGTATATTCATTTTGAGTGAAGAAAGTGAGGGAAATCGGTGGGAAGACAAACCACAGCTACATTTTGGCGACGGCGGGGAATTAAGCGTCATCTCCATCCGCCAGTTTCACAGACAAACACTCAAAGCTGACGTCCTGCGCTCGTTGTTGGCTGGAAGAGCCTCCCAAGGGAAAGGTGACGCTTGGAGCAGACTCAAAATACAACGCAGTAATGACAGGAGGACAGCGATGATGCCGGAGGACTTACCCATGGTGGCAGCTCAGACGTAGGCACGCTTTGCCTCACTGCTGTCTCCTCGTGCTCCAGGAAGGCCAAGGCACGGTTTATCCTGTTGTCCTTGCTGCCGTGGTTTTTCCTCCAATAGAACAACACGGCGAGTCCAATTAGAATCCAGCTGAAGCTGAACTCAAAGTATCCCAAGACATAGATCGGGAAGATGATGGCGAAGGTCTTGCCCAGTTTAATCCACATTTGGGTGACATCTGCCAGCGACGACTGTGGCTCCTTGTCCACCTCTCCCGGGGACAGGGGTGGGCCTACGGCGGAGTCGGGTCCATTCACCTTGGCGCCTGATCCTGTCGAGCCCTCCATCCTGCTACTCAATTCTTCACTGCAAAGCCATTTGTGACAGACAGGAACAGCAAATGTTAGTCTCTTGTCACACACACTCACAAAGCTTCATCGCTGCACAGCAGAGGCCTCGTGCTGCAACGTTTCTTTTATCTCCATAGGTCAAAGTTCGAATAATTACACCACAGACCTGCTGGACAACATTAAGAATGACATAAAAAAAAATTTAAAAATCAACAAGCTAACTATTGAGCCTCATACATGTACCAGAATCGAAGTGTAACATATTTCCCTTCCTGTGAACCAAAAGCAGCAGGATATCGATGTTCCACAGTGTAAATAGAAATACGCTGAAAACTAAATGTACTAACACTATAATCTCATCTTTAAGTTAACAAGCCAAGTACACGTCAGTGAAAATCATAGAATGTGAGTTTTATCTGAAATGTTTGCACGTCCAGGTCTATGTATTATGTATATGTGTATGTATGAGATGTCACACATGTTGCAGTCACTTCAACAAGTAGGCAGTAAAAAGTTGTACTAGATACACACTTCACCCCCAAACTGGTCCACATTAGGCCAAAGGTTATTTCATTATTTTCAGGGTTCAACATTAACCTTGATGTACTTTGCCTTACAGTTCCACAAACAGACTATTGGGAGAATACACCATATGTTTACATAGAACTGTGACTTTTCAATTATATATATATATATAAACATATTTCCCTTTTGTTAACATCTTTTCGTCTATTGAAGTGTCACAATTACACTAGGCAGCATTAAAGCTGTTAAATTGCCTTTTTCTGTGCTGCATTTACAGAACCTTTCATTTGTTTTGGCCACCAAACTGAGGGGGCAGAGCCAGTGTTTGGAAAAGAGCCTCTATCCCCAACTTCATGTGTGCACTGGATGAAAACACTGTGCACAAGATGAAAACACTGTGCACAAGATGAAAACACTGTGCCCAGGATGACAACACACTGCACTGGATGAAAACACTGTGCCCAGGATGACAACACACTGCACTGGATGACAACACACTGCACTGGATGACAACACACTGCGCACTGGATGACAACACTGTGCACTGGATGACAACACTGTGCACTGGATGACAACACACTGCGCACTGGATGACAACACTGTGCACTGGATGACAACACTGTGCTCAGGATGACAACACTGTGCTCAGGATGACAACACTGTGCACTGGATGACAACACTGTGCACTGGATGAAAACACTGTGCACAAGATGAAAACACTGTGCACAAGATGAAAACACTGTGCACAAGATGAAAACACTGCCCTGTAGCCTGTAAAACGTTTCCATCTGTACTGCATATCGACACAAGCTGCTGGCTTCACTGGAATTCTGAGAAGCCCTACGCAGTACTCCCATGTGTTTACCTTTACTCCGGAGGGAAACTGGCGCCCGTGCGAGCTGTAAAGGTCGGAGGTTAACGCGCAGTTCGAAGCGTCTGGAATTACTCATCAATTCGACACACGTGCGACGTGCGCGATGTTTTAGCGCCGCTTCCAACTTTTTTGGAAAAAAGAAAAAAAACAAAGTGCCTCCGCAGGAATCTTCTGTCACCGAACCACGAAGCGGGTTCGCAGAGTGCAGGTTCTACCGGCGCGGGCGTGTGCTGATTCCAACGCCAGGCTCGGCAACTCTTCCCTGCACGGCCTTCAGAGCGGAGTCCGCCGTGACGTGTCCTCCACAAGACTGACACGTAGCGGGGCAGCAGCGGGGGGGCTGCGGGGGGAGCAGCGGGGGGGGGGGCTGCGGGCTTCACCACCGAGCACCGCGTTCACCAAACACCCGGCGACAAGACAACTTGTTACTCTGCCAGCGACACACTCACCGGTATCCGCCTGCGACAGACGCGCTTCCATGAAGAAGAAAGAGAAATTCACTCCACCGGCCCACAACAGCCCTCTGTTGCCCCCTTCAGTACATCCTGCTGCGGGGGCGACCGGTCCGCCTCAGCTCAGCCGGCAGGAAGCTGTCATCGCGGGAAAGAGGTCATCCTCCGCCGGGGAGGGAGCTCCAGAACACACGACACAGCAGCGGAGCCGGGCGCCATCTTGCGGCGGGGAAAAAGCAGTGACTGTTCTAAAGTTTCTCGATACACAGCAAACCTGTATAAAATAATTGTAAAAAAACCTTAAAACAGATCGTCTTCAATTTTGGTGGGACTTAGAGCAGCAACAGAACCAAATAGTCACAAGACAAACGCAGGATATATTGAAATGGGCTTATTCTTTACAGCCCAAACTCAGCGGCATCAGCGTCCAATCAGATTTGTGTTAAGTGAGTGACAGGTGTCGTGGCACATTTGGGCTAAATTCATTCAGCCCAGAGACCAGTGCCGGTTCCAGCCTGCTACATTTGGGTGGGCAGGTAGAAATAATGGGTGGGCAACTAGGCCGAAAGTTGTCGGTTCAAATTCCTGACCAGAAAACAGATTGGGAGCTAGCGAAGCAGGCATTTCTAAGTTTGCTAACTACCCTATGATTTCAGTCAGGAGGGCAGGTTTGTTTATCATCAATAAAACATTTGAAAAATTTGAGGTCTCATCAAGCCCAATGTTTACAAAAATAAAAGGTAGTTTTATTCAAACTCAAACTAAAAAGTGCCAAAGAAAACAACTGAGTCAACTAATCAATCCT
>JAVQJF010056491.1:0-24945 GCA_036023855.1 Gadopsis marmoratus
TAAGTTCTGAATAAGTGAGAGACGCAACAGAACTGGATGTTCTTGCACTGACTGAGCAGCTGAATCGAAGACAGAGTGAAGAGGTTAGTGGTCACTCGTCTGGCATGTTGACACTGAAAACACCGCTCAGTGAGGTGGCCAGAGCAGCAAGGCCCTCATTAGCCAGCAAACATGCAGGCCGTGCCCCTGAAGATGAATGCTGTGATACAGACATTCCTCTTGGACTGCTCATCCACAACGTTGCTGCGACACTCGGTCTCCAATCTCAGGAACACACACACACACACAGAGGATGTTTCCCGTACATAGATGAATTTGCAGCAGTCGGCCGCACATACATTTCCAAAACTCGACACAATAACAGGTGATTTTTGAACAGCGTGCCACCAATAATAACTTAAGAAGCGACGGGAACCACTGGGCATGGGCTCTGCTTTTCCTTATTTGGACAAAAAGCCTCACTGCTGGCAAAACTAATGCCTTTTATTTTTTTCCCCTCAAGTGATGTAAGAGCGGCGGCTGAACATTTGCAAAGTTATGCACCGCCTGCTGTAAGGCCAAACCATTGGGAAGGAATGGCAGGATTGTCTAATAACTTTCTCATGCCACCCCTGCCTTTTTGTTCTTCATTCCAAAACGTTAATGTGCTCGTCCAGCCCTGCTGCACGGGTGGCAGCCTGACTGAATGAGAGGGAGTGTGTGCGAGCGCGTCCACCGAGGTCTCGGTGCGCGTGTGTGCCTGTCAGATATCATTAGGCTTCCTATGATTAATCCACTGCCCTTGTGCTGAGCCGGGGAATTCTGCCGATTCATCACAGCTGGCCCGGCGGGGCCAGAACGAATCGCACAGGGACGCGAGGAGAATGACCACTCACTGAGCAAACCCACGGGAGGGCTGCCAAGAGTCCTGCTGCCGCTCAGCACGCACGCACACACACTCTCTCCGCTTGCCTCTCCTTTTTGTAGCCTTCAGTTTCCTGATTACCCCTCATCCACCCCTCTTTCATGCAGTCTCTAGCATCTTCGCCCTTCTCCCTGCACCACCCCCCTCCTGCTACATGCATTAGAGCCTTGAAGTGTGCTGCCTCTAATCTCAAAACATGAGGCTAACACACACACACTTCCAAGCATCTGTGTTCAGCTGAATATAAAATGATTTGACCAGAGCTAGTTTAAAAAATATATATATTTTTTTTTAACCTAAGGCTCATAAGTGTGTGTGTGTGGTTGACCTACCTGTGGGCCCATGGACGTCCTTGCTGGAGAAGTTGCCCATACTGCAGTAATGTGGGGTTTGGGCCACTGATGGGGCCCTGCTGCTCTTCCACTCAGGCCCAGACCAAAGTGGCACTGTGGAGAGGACACACACACACACACACACACACACAGTTATCCAGCTGAGAAATAATTCCGTGACTGCAGCCCTGAACAGAACCTTGACTGCCTCACAGTTCATGGTAGACTGGGGGAGCTTACAGGGATCTCGTGCCTGCTCATTTGAACGTTTTAAGGAAAAACCCCAGTGTGTTCACACAACGAAGCTGAATGACAGGACTGAGATCAGCCAGCAGCAGAGATCCCGTGTGACCGCATGTGGCAAACAAAGCTGCATATCGGGGCTAAATGAGACCAAACTGCTCACAAGATGAGACATGCGCCATAAGTTGACACCTTCAGCGCGATCGGAACAACGCAGCTGTAGTCCCGGCTGGCGAAACGTAACATTTAGTTCTAACGCCGCAGACTTTGATCACAAACTTTTTTTGCTTGTTTCTCCACAGAAGCCGGACTCCAGCGAGCGCGCGCGCCCACGAGTTTGCCAACAGAGTTTCTTCTGACTGGAAGAGAAACTTCGCACCACGTTAAACCCCGCGGCGTCACTTTGAAGAGCAACGAAAAGTGGATACAAACCCCTCGCAACGCGGACAACTAGATCCCAAATCCTTCCTGTTCAGAGTCGGCCGGACCTCTGCGCGCTGCCGGACCTGCCGCTGCCTCCGAGCACACTGGGACCCGCGCAGCGTGTTTGCTGCTGGTTGCATCCTGATGCGAACGACAAGAACCTGATTTTTAATCCGCGCTGAAAAAAACCCAAAGAGCGAAAAAAAAAAACCCCCAAATTCGTGGACATGGATGGCCGATGGCGCCGATAAGCGGCGCTGGATGTGTCCACTAGAGGGCACAGTTCTCACATCTTCTTCTCTCGCAGCCCGATGACCCGCTGACCTTCCGGCTTCTATTAGATCAAATGTGTTCAAACTACTAACTTGAGCGTCTTACGGTGCAGTTTCAGCACAACATCTGCATGCTTTGAGTTGTGTGTGTGCTTTAAACTAAAAATTAAATGACTGGTCTTAGCACTTTGGCATTAATGCAACTATTTGATTTGACTTCATTCACATGTGAAACTCACCCACATAACACACTTTCCCAGTTACAGGCCAAACAATAATCAATTCACTATAAATAGCAGGATAAAGACAATAAAGGTGAATAGAATTCCATATATATTTCCATATAGTGGCCTGCTTTTTACCAATATGTTTGAGCTCATTGTTGCTTCATGTGGTCTGAGGTCGTGAGACTGGTCACTATTGATGAGAAACCTGCTTCTGAGTCAAGTGTTTATCACAGTTTTTTACTTCACCACAATTTGCTTCTGGTAATAATGTGAATGTCAAGTCATGTTCAACCCTTCCCAAATAATTCACTTCACCATATATCCTCCATATCAGTAACTCTAAAGTTTTAGATAACGTAGCTCATGATTAGGTCATTAGGATCATGATTTGCTTTGTGAGTACCATCTCCATGAGAGAAAGGACTTACCCCGATAACAAAGACGATTATGTGAAACTTGTGATCCATACTGAAGGTCTGTGTCTGAATTCTAAAATCAGCTGATGATTGATGATGATTCAGCTGTTGCAACGTGTAAAATCAAAGTTCTCTAATCTCTTTAAGCCTAATTGTAGCAAAACAACATGTGATGCACTTTGACTAAAAACATTTATTTCTTGGTACAAAGAGCACAACACCGTACAAACACAATCAGAGCCACAGGCGTGACTAAGTGCAACAGTAGAGCAGCATGTTTGCCAAATGCTTTTATTTCATAAATCTCTTCCAGCATCTCTTCATTAAATATTAACAATATTGCTAAGAGAACAAATGTCTCCTTTAATGGGCACAGCCAAAGTGTTAGAGACTAAAATGAATGAGCGACAACCACAACAAGCCAACAAATCAATTGTGTGCTTTCAAACATTCCCTGCATTTTATTCCAAGAGCAAACATGTCTTCAGTTATTCCTTTTCTTCGGCGCACCGAGTCTTGACAGTCCCCCTCCCCTCCCCTCCCCTCCCCTCATGAGCTGTGCAATGCTGAGTGAAACAGGAAGTTTGCTGCAGTGAGGAGACAGGCTCTCCTTCATTCTCTGATTGAGATCAATAGGTTTTCACAGTGCTCTGTGCTCACTGTGCACCACTGCAGTATAGAGAGAATCCATCAAAACCAGCCAGGTGCATTGCACAACCTCCAGCCCCCAGCCACATTGATTTCACACTCATGGAAGTGCAATGCCTGAACATGATTGTAAAATGCAGTCATACTTGTATCTGAATCCGTTTCTCCCGAAATTTAAAAGCCCTAATTTACCCTGTATTTTTCCCTCAGGCGTGTATGATGACACAGCGTATCCTGTTGTTTTGAGACCATTACAACCCCATTATGAAATTGTTTATGGGTGTCAGCCGCTGTCCAGAGTAAGGTGACCGATTGTTCAGTGTCTGATGCCAGTTGGAGCCATTAACCCCCTCTGCTGAGTGGATTATGACCATTTTGTTGGTGACCTGCTGTGCTAGACCTCTGGAGGGTCTCTACTGGGGCTCTAAAAACTCCCAACCCAACAACTAGCCACTGATCCAATTTGGCAGAGAGACAAGGACGACTCTTCAGCAATGACAGACTGAATTTCGAGGTCTGGCTGACCTCTTAGTGATGAACCACTCAACTTTCACAACTTTCCTGAATACTTGGGAATATTTTCCTCCTGTTCCCTGCATATGGAGAAATAGAATTATCTCCAGTCACTTGTGTCATGATATCTGAAACAAAAAAATGCTACATTCGGTAGATTTTCAAATATTCATCGTCGAAATGAGAGGCAGTAAATGTAAAGAGAGGATGACCCCTGTGCTATCCATAAGGCACAGCACGCATTCTCAACCACACTCAGTGTCTCGCCAAATCCCAAGTCCCTTTTCACTGCTACATTTTTGGTGTAAACACCAATCCCATAATCTATAAACCCACATATGACAGTGGGATGAATGGTGGACACTGCAGGGGGAATGGTACAAAATTGGGATGCACAGGGACTTTCTTCCTCTCACGGGTCCTTGTCTCTAATACCAGATTAGGTGAACGAGTATGTGTGCTAGGGATGATTTTCCACCTGGGTTAATCCCCACAGAGGACACAGGCGTATCCAGGAGGAATCATTCTACCTTTGCCTGCCTGCCACCCGGAGTGTCTCAGCCAGGTAAATCCGGATTCATAATCCAACAAGGTGTATTTGTGCTGCGTAAGTGTTACATGTAAGTTTACATGACTTAGGTTTCGATATCAAATGTATTTTACATTCTTGTATCAAAAGAAGGGTTTTCAATCTGCACAACTGCCCTGCAACTCTCTGCGATTCTTTCACCACCCTGACCAAACCCTTGGAGAATTGGATTTTTCTGAACACAGGAAGCACCCGTCACTGATTCAGCCACAGAGCTCACCTGTGCCTTTCGACACTGTCTCTTGATTGACAGCCGATGGCAGCCTGTGCCAGAAAACGCCATGGCTCCTTGATGGGTGGCACCTGTTCCTCCTCAGAGGAAATCAATTGAAGTCATGGGCAGGGACGGGCTGCTCAAGCACTTACACATGGCTGTCCGCCTGGGGTGGGGAGGGGAGGGGAGGGGAGGGGGGGCACAGAGAGAGGGCTGCCAACCATCTGTGTACAGAGGGGCACTGCCAAGCATCCGTCCCTTTTTACACCAGGCCTCAAAAAGACAATGTCTTCAAATTAAACATGTTAACTCCTTCAAGCTACATTCAGCAACAGTCTTTGGGATGTTCCAGCATCATTATGTACTCAGCATCATTCATATTGCTTAGTGCCCCCTTAGTGCATTACAGACTCTAGTATTAGTGACAAATACTAGTAAAAGTATTAGATACAATCCAACAGCTTTTGAACTATTTTTATGTGTTGCACTAGTAACAGAATTCATTATTACTATAAGACATCAAACTCCCTGCCAACATAAAGGTTGAGGTCAGTCAAATATCCACACTTGCACATCATCAGAGAGCACATGGGCCACACTGGTGCAATGGGCCAGCATAGCTACAATCTTAGACGTGCATAAGTATAGTTACTGGAACTCAACCTGTGATGCTGGCCAATCTATATCCAACCGAGCATCACAGGTTATTTCAAGGAAACTTTCTGGGTCACAAAGGAGGGAGGTGGGATCTCCTGGCAGGCACCGGCCAGGTGAGTAACATCCAGGAATGGCGTCCTATGGGCTGCTGTGCCCACCATGCTGGCATCAGTGTGTGTGCCAACCAACTGCAGCACACGGGTGGAGGGCCGGTGGTGGAGGGCCAACTGCCTGGAGCTGTAGCCGCACATCCCGATCCCCACGGCTCCGAGCAGCATGGCCATGCCGGGCATGGTCTTCTCAGCTGGAGGCGCCACAGACACATTATGGTAGGCCTGGGTCTGAAAGGGGAGAAAAGTGGAGAGTGAAACACGATCAGAGGAATGTTGGATTTCCTTGGTATTGTGCGAGTATGAAAGAGAAATAAACCACATTAGGGCAATCACAGTGGTCCAGAAATAACACAAATCCCTGGCAAACAATGACCAAACAGATATGATTCGTTAATGTCCTAAGTATATGCACGGATGCAGATCAGTTTTAGGCCAAAACAGTACCGGAGGAGAACATGCCTTGCAACACGTTTTCCCCAAACATTTGTCTGGTCTGCATCAAACGAGTGAGCTACAATATGCTCACCTCAGCCCCCAGCCCATCAAGCCCTCCCACCAATCCCAGAGAGATTAAAAACTCATCTTCTCTCATTTACCAAATCGCAGGCAGCCTCTTTTGACAAACAAGAAGCTCGTCCATTTTGCGGCATGGGCAATTTCCTCAGTGGGCCCTTGACAATTATAAAGAGCATAGACGAGCAAATAATAGTAACCTCATAGTTTCTAATGGAGCCGTGTCACAGACAGTTGAGAAGCCATTCCTGTAGCTCACTCACCCAGCTCCCATTTCCATTTACAGCGCAATGGACTGTCACAGGCTTGGATTTCTCTATTGTTTGCGGTAAACATGTCACCAAAAAGGTGATTGTGTTTTGTGAGCTAAAACAAAAGGCATCCTGTAGTTACCGGAACGAACTCATATTTGTGTCTATAATATGATAGCACTGTATTTCATCATCTTGCCACAACAATCTGCTGAGGCACTTCAATGGGAAAATGGCTGCATAACGGCAGCCATAAGGCTCAGTGATATCAACTTCCTGCACGCACTGTTTCTGTCTATAAACGTCTGCATGTGGCCATAAAACCAGTAGCCTGCAAACGCTTCATTACATCAGTGGTTGCTCTCAGAACTGTCAAAGTTATTTCATCTGCCACTGGTGGAGACGGAGCATGCCAAGCACTGTGTAATCTGCACTTTAAATCCAAAGACATTGCAAGTGCTTTCAGCCGTAAGGTCTTAAATCAAAACAGGTTGCTTGTTTCAGGAAGATTGCAATAAAGTGCAATCCACTTCTGCTTCTAAGATCACAGGCAAGAAACCTCCACTGACTCACCACTATACACTCCAGCTGCCCAGTAGTATTTAGCTATTTGTTTCACTATGCATCCAAGAGTAACAATAACAGCACATGGAAATATTCTGTAGATTAGTAGTTACAGTATCTATTTGAGTCAAAACCTTGTTCACTTTTATAACAAAGTTGCATTGAAAGATCCAAGCCTGTGTTTATTTCATCAATGTTGAAATTAACAAAACTGGACTCTTACAAAGCCTGCCAAAGTGATCACACTCACCTGCAGCAGCCTGATGTAACCTGGAGTCAGTCTTGGGAGTCTGAAAAACATTTTTGGAGTGGTCTTTCTGTTAAATTAGGAATGAGTTATGGGCCAGATAACACTTGGCTCTCTCAAGCTCCTCTTCCCGTGACTCCCGGGACAGGAAACCCTACTGACAGAGGGTCTGTCCGGGTTTAATTCAACCTGTGCTTCGCTGTGTGATGCAGGACAACCTGGTCAGCCCTTATAACGTCTCCTTCTGGTCTTTAAATAACAGGCAGTCTGCAGGTGGTGCGTCTAAGGGGATTACAGGAGCTGGCACACAGGGACAAAGAAGTCGGTCTAAACAGAAGTAGGAGTGACATAATATCAAAGTATACCGATTCCAGTACTGAATATATCAAATGTATATGTGCTATTGTTTTACAAAATCCTGTGGTGGAAATTACTGAATTCAAGCTAACTGAAGCAATGACGTTATTACTGAGGTTTTATCTTTGGTTTCCATGTACAGAGAGTTTGTCTGATGTATTACATAACAGTGCAATGCAATTCACTGCATTAAGCATCAAGTATTTTCTATGTATTCTTGCAAACATTTGCCACACCGTGATGAATACCAATACACGAGATAAATTATTCATATCAATACTGTGATTATTTTTATATTATCCTTTTCTGTCTGTCTTTAGAAAATTTGACATAAAAACAAAATGATGGACGAGAAGTTATCTAATTCAGGCAAGGTACAGTAGTACATTAGCATCAGGTGTAACTGATTTCTTACTTCAGCAGTTCCTTTAATAGCTTTAGAAGGCACAAGTCATTTGAAGTCAGAACCATTAGAATCCACTTGAATCTGCCGAGTGGGTTGATTTGGATGTTTTTCTGTTGATGTTGAGAATAGCTTCTCCTGCCATGTCAGCAAATTTCTTTAAGCTTTAATATGCTTCCTGGCCTAGGGGTCCTCGACTCAGAGTGAGGTCTTATAATGCGGTAGCTGTGCTGATAACGTCTCTCTCTGGATGAGAGGAATTCTCTCCAGTGAGAGCAGCCAACAATGACCTTCTTCTCATCTCTGGTAATGGGACCTAATGCTGCCTCCCAACTCGTGCATCCATGAGTAATGTCAATGCCGCAAATTGCCACTTTCAGTGATGCCACTGAAACTTGTGAAGCCTACTGGGTTTTACACACATAGCATTTAAAGTACTAAAGGAGGAAAACTAAACTTAAATGCTAGAAAATATAAAGCAGGAAAGGTAAAACAAAATATTAAGAAGATTATGAGTCTACATGCTTGCAGCTCTGAGAGGCTATACTGAGGTGCTTTGACCTAAATGCTAAGGTCAGCATGCTAACATGCTGCATGTTCACTATCTTAGTTTAGTTTACCATCATTTGCTAATTAGCAGTAAACACAAAGTAGAGCAGCGGTGGATGGGAATGTCATTTGTTTTGCAAAAATCTGGTTATAAACCTAAGTATTGGACAAATGAAACTTGAGGTCATGGTGGTGCTAAATGTTAAGTTAAACCTGCAATAACTTGAGTTTTTGGCCACTTGGCAGCAGCAGAAACAAGCTGCGACATGTACACCTGGTGAATGTAATTTCAATATTGTTTTAGCTCTGTTTCTGGTATCAACTCCTGAGGGACATATCTGGCTCTTTATGTGTCTGTCTGCTGTTTGGTACTGAGCAGGTAAATTAAAGTGAGTTTATCAGAGCCTTTTCACTGATGCAGCAGGAAAAACAATGCTATGAGTGCGATGAGGATGAACCAAGTTGTGGCCTGGACAGCTAAACAATGAGCTAAAACTTGTTATAAAGCTCCGTAAAGTTTAGGGGAGCTGCAGATTCAGGTGATAATTCTGTGACGCTATTCACATTTTTCATTTGATACATTGTTATTATAGAAATACTGATTGGTTATCCCTTAAAGTGGCTCAGAGTTATTACATTTCATCTTGAGTGTGGGGCATGAATGTCTGTAGCAAATGTGATGGCAATCCATCCAAACGTTATGGACACATTCCCCTATACAACAGACTGACATTACCATCCCTAGAGCCACGCCGCTAAAGTGCATGATCACATTTATATTTTGTTAAATAAGCATGTCAGGCAACGTGCTCTTTGTCCTCATCGTCTCCTCTGGCTAATGTCTGCAGAATGAGCCCATGAGCTTCCATCAGACACAGCACCTGGTGTGTCCATCCACGAATAGAAGCCACAGATGGCGGCCCTCACTAATTGTTCACCCCATACACACACACACACATACATACACTCGGAGCTGTGTGTTACGAGTGCACAGTTTAACCTGCTGGTGTCTACTGGTGCATCCCAGTCCTGGAAAGACAACAGTTCCTCTAGAGACGGTACTGTGGCAGACAGCTCTCAAGCAGGTAATCACAATGGCACCGTCCTGCCGAGATAATTCTCTGCCCTTTTCCTGAACTCATCCCCTGGCACTGAGCGATGGGTAACTGTATTAGAACAGATTATCTCAGCTGTAGACAGGTATGGTGATGCAGAAGGATAAGCTACTCCCTGGGTGGTACTGGTTCCCAAGGTCCATCAACAATATAGTGTGCTGCTTGTTAGGTAAGGGCAACAAGCGGTTGTACGGACCATGTAATGGGACTCGTTATAGTTCTTAATGATTCAGACCCATAATGAATATCTGCTGAGGCACCATTAGTACCATCAGTAGTACCTCCCTGAAGACGATTAATTAATGCAGTGCAGTTAGGTGAAAGAGCAAATTCGAAAAGGCATGTGGAATAGCAGCTTGGTCAGAAATTGATTTGTGGTGAGTGTACTGTAGATAATTGAGGAGCCATTAGGTTAACCGGCTGGGTTTAAATGTCATAACATCTGCAAACAATACTTGGCGCTCCAGCAGAGCTGACATTTGCTTCTCTGGCAATTAGCGGGTTAGATGAGGAGGAAGGGTGTTATGTTTATACCAATTCATTTGAACTGCATAGAACTAAATCAGGGAGGCGAGTAACAGCTGGGTTGACAACTTCCAGTGTACTCATGGTGGGCGGAAGGATTTGCCAAGCTCAGGATTTGTATTTGTATTTTCTTCTTGTACAATATAAAGCATGAAAATGGATTAGACAGAGGCATAGATCAAAAGGAAACATATTTTATATTTTATATAGCATCATGTCCACATTGTGAGATGCAGTATACGAGTAGAACATTTCAAGAACTTTCTTATCTAAAGAAATGTAGCAGAGTGAAAATAATCCTTCAGCAGAGTCTCTGTTTCAGTGTGACTGACAGTCTCGTGGGTGCATTGTAGAAAGCCCTGTCGTCTCATCTCCCTGCATGGGTAGAATGTCTGTGATCCAGTATTGGAACAGTGAAACGACTGCAGTGGTTTCTTCTAAAACACAAAGAGACAGAGAGCAACATTTCAGTAACAGCTGAGATCGCTGCTGACAACATAAAAGAGACTCATTTGCTGTTACTTCCTGCTTCTCTGCATGTAGACAATTCAACCTAGCACATCTGTCTCCCACCCAAGACTGAATATTTCTTTTACCTATTCTCGAAAAGTTACGACTCAATTTAGTTAAGAGTATGCAGAACATTGACAGTATACAGGGGAGCAGTCAAGCCGATGTCATTCATCAGAAGAACTCCAGGGTGCAGTAAAAATGCTCAAAGGAAGTCTGCTATAGACCAGCTCCTGCACTCAATTGATTGCCGCTGCAAGGTTAGAGTGAGGAGAGTGAACTTTAAAAGAACGCCTCTCCACAAGCACATGGATTAGCTCCCGCATGGCAGTGGAAGAGGGTTACACTACAATATAGAATGATGCTTTAACAAGGTGGATGCTAATCAAAAATATCAAATACTTTTAAATTGTCATATTGCAGCGATTCCTAAAGGTGAACTCAAATACAGCAAGAATGCCAGTGCCTATTGCCTAAAAGGCTAACACAGCAAAGATGAGTTGAATGGAGTAAATCTTTACACATTAGACAGATGCCTTTAAGAAGGAATTCTGCTGTGATGCAAGTAGCTGGCCGCGTTGTATTTAAAAACAGCAGAGTTTACAAACAGTGCATCGAAGCATGACTCACACAATATGAGGCGGTGGGGAGGGAGGTTAGGAAAAGCTTCCAGGCAGCTGTGGAGCAGGTGTATGGAGAGAATAGGCACAACTCAAGCGGGCTCTGCTCGTGAGATTGCAAACTGAATTTTACACGGTGTTGTCTTGGTGACAGGGACAGACAGAGACAAGCGTTGCGCTGTGGACACCGATATGGCCTGAATCTCCTGGCTGGTGTCTCTCCCTCTCACACACACATACAGTTGCGTGAGTGACAGCGGTAAAGTCCCTGCTGATCCTATTATGCAGCCAGCTAGCCAACCATGCAACCATGCAACCATGCACAAACACACACGCGTGCGCAGGTGAAAACGTGTCTGGGGACTCGTGAGATGTTTTGGCTGTTGACAGAGCAAATGAAAGATGAACAAGTTGAAACATGTTAGTTACCTCATAGTGGAGGTCACGTGTGCGCGAGATGTAGCATGGACAAGACCAGCTCTAGTATTGCACATTAAGGGCAGGTGCCTACAGGCAAAGGCTGATGAAGGCAAGTAAGGGCAGGTGTACTCAGGTGAACAATAAAGATCAATGCAAGGGTGCATAGAATAGAAGGCAAGCATGAACAGACAGAGGCATGTATTAACCTGCAGGGACAGGGCGATGCAGTGTCTGGGGCAGATCCCAGCAAGAAGAGGCCAGTATGGGCAGAGATGGGCATGACTGCATGCAACAAGCTTCGAGCAGCATTAAGTACCTTAAGTAACCTTCCATGACTTTCCATAACTTAATGCCACCGACCTGCAGACATAGGAGACGTGTTGCAGAGCTCCTCCAGCGCCTTTTCCAGTTTGTCTGCCTCTTTCTGCTGAACAAAGGCCTTCAGGCCGCAGAGCTGCTTCAGGACAGAGGTGGGCTTGCATCCGCTGGCTATGCTGCTCAGAAGGCCGCCCACCGTCTCAGACAGGAGAGGAAGCTTGTTTACATCCAACGAGGCTGGAGGAGAACAGAGGAAGTGAGAGGCTGTCTGTTAATTAAAGGCAATGACATCATCATTTAGCATTTTATATAACATTAGAGGACTGCAATCCAACTGGAGCTGACAGACCAAGAAACTTACCTTTATACAGTACATTGGACCAAATATACAGCAACAGTTTAACACACATCATTACATATTTTTACTTATATAACGGTTGCCTCCCTTACACTTAACTGTCTAGACTCTGTGTCATCACAATAGAGGAAACGTCACTAGTTTATTTTTTCATTTTCAAAGCCAGGAATCTCATATCTGTGCAGTCCCTCCAGTTATTATTAGTCTCGCTCATTTATGAAGCTCCTCTCCCAGATGCCGAGGAGCTTTCTCTTAGTTTGGTCCTGACCTAATCTACAGCACACCCTGCAGCTTAATGAACTTGTTTCTCTGGGTGAGATCAAAGCCTTTATTAAAAACTCTGTGACTGAAGAGTACAGTTGCTTTCTGTAAACTGGATTTCGTATTGTCAGTCTGCCGCAAATAATCCCTATATTAAACGTGATTTAATTTGTAACTTTTATAATATCTGAAACATTGTAACTTTTGTAAGAGTGGGATATCTTGGCTTGGTTTCCTTTAAAATAAATGAATCAAAGCTGTTGATTACCAGTTAGCTCTGAGATATAGATATGTCTGGCAAATAAGAAATGTTCAGACACTTAAGTTTCTCCAGCTAGTACATTCTAATGGCACTGCAATTTTACCTATTACAATTTTCGGTTTGGTTCCTGCTGGCACCGTCACATCATGCCTCAAAAAAGCACAGCTGTGCTGTGGCACAAATTTAAATGTATGTGTACACTTCATCCTTTGAAAGCCACCAGCTTTGTGCATCATGGCACCCAAAACGAATGAAAATCTAACTATGGCTTGTCAGAGTGTCAATTTTCCAAATATTTATCACATTTAGCACAGAGAATATAAGAAAGCAGCTGATCCAAGAAGGCAGGCACTGCATGGATTGATACTTACAATCTGTCATGTAGATTTCCATTGTTGTCCTGAGGAAGTCTGACACCTCAGCAGCCCTCCTATCGTTATCCTCCTCCTCCTCCCCATCTTTTTGGTATGTGAACTCCAGGGCAGCGGCCCGGGGCATCAGACCCAACAAGAGCAGCTTCTCTTTGTGCCGTTTCTTCTTCAGCCTCCTCTTCTTGTTCCTGCTAATGTGCTCTCCTCCCTCACGCACAGGTGTCTGACTCAGACCTGTGCTGGACTCGCTCACTGGAGCTGCTTCATCTCTCCCAGAGTTTGGATGGAGGGTTGGCTTCCTTCTCCTTCTTCTCCTTTGTCTTTTCTGCTCCTCTACCTCTTTATCTTGGTCTAGTTCTTCATTACTATCGCAGATGCTCTGCTCTGTGGGCAACAAGGTTGTCAAGTCCTGATTAGTTTAAAACATTGTTAAACTAAATTAATCAATTGCAATCTCCATATGAACCTCTACTCTTGGCCTAAATGAGAATTGAATAAGATCAGATTATTGTATTCATATTATTAAAACAAGATTCTGTGTCACATATTGAAGATGGGATTTCATCTGCAATCTGGAGGAGGCCTAAGAAATGCTGACTCACAGGCTGAGGCTGAAACCAGTATGGGGGGGGGTTTGAGTCCCAGTAATGTCCAATAATGTGGCATTGAAGGCTAAGAGAATGCAGGTTTCCTTCCAGCCCATCACTGCACCCGCTGTATTCCACTAATTAGATACTCCATCTTTTTTAGCTGATTGCATTCTAATCAGCAGCATCAGCTGGTGTGGTAACTGATTGAAAAGAAACCCACTGGACCTTGGCCTTACATGGAACAATCTCGAGGCCACCGGCGGTTCATAAAAGTATAGTTAGTAGGATCGGTATACTGTATGTTTGATGTTATGTGGTACCTCTGCACTGAATGGTGGTCGTTTTATTTTCTCTGTAATGATGATGTAGAATGAAATCTGCATCTCCCATGCTGCTTGTAACACTTTGAATCCAGCACACTCATGCAAGATGAAATAAAAAGGCTCAGGTTATGCATTAGCTTTTTCTTTTTTTTTCACACACACAAAATGATCACATTCCTCCTACCTTATGGAAATCATCATTACAGCTCCTGCACTTCTGATTTAGCTTTGCAGGGCTATTTCTTTAGCTGTTGTTTTTTTCTAGGTGTATTTTTTTTCAAACAGTGTTAAATCTCTCTTCTTATGTCTTATTACTTAAACTTAACCAATAACGACTAGAGCTTAACTGTGAGCCCATACAGAAATGGCACTCTCCCTGGCTGAGCAACTCCCCTCTCCTTAACAACTCACGGGGCATTGAGAGGCCAAAGGAACCAGCTCCCATCAAATTCTTAGTGACCCGTTCATCCACACTGGTGAGCAGTGAACTGGCTAGCAGCCAGAACATAATGCAGCTGACAAACGACGACCTATAATGAGAAAGCAATTGAAGAACTGCGCAATTTAGTCTAACGTGGATCACTGTGATGACATAGAAAACTTACAGGACGTGTCTATAGGAGCATCGATGCAGCAGTGCACACCTTGAAAAAGGTGTCCAAAAAAGGTGTTTTCACTGGTAGCCAAAGGATAGCTACTGCAACCTACAGCAGCTACAGTACAACAGAATCAGTCCAAAAAAAATTATTAACAAGAGCCGAGTGAACCATGCAACAGCACAGAAATACGGTAGAAGCTTTTAGATGTTTCCATATATCACTGATACTATGAGTTCACACTGCACTGGAACAGTGTAGACATAGTGTGGAGATAGATTTGAGTCACTCTTACACTGATCATTACTATATCACATCAACTAGTCAATGTTGTACAGTTTCTATAACATTACTGTATGTTAATGGATCTGTTAGCACCAAACCTTCATGAAGCCCAATTCAAGCTGACATTAAACAGAAACTGCTATTTACATCAAGGCTCACTGCCCACCAAATCAAAATGAGATTCAATTAAGGCGCTGTTAGGCTGACGAGTTCAATTAATCAAACCTAACCTCACCATTTATTACAGTGGGTTTAGACTCTGCACTGTATTAGCCAACAAATCTCTTCTATTTGAGGTAAAACAGAAGCCTGTCAGGTGGATGGAGATCTGTATTAAGGAAGATGACAGATGACGTGTAATGAGCTTGGAATTTTTTATTTCAGCCTGATCATTCCACCGGTTCATGACTTATCTTTGAATCAAACATGCAGCCAACTCTTCTCACCACAGGTCAAGAACATTCCTTCTTGGCATTAACGTCAGCTCCCAAAATCAGCCTCAAAGGTGGCATCAACGAAAGTTAAGCATCTCCTAGATAAGTTGTGGAAATTTACTCTTGACAAACAACAAATTCAATAGACAGATCAGAATGAAAATCACGCAGGTTCAAACACCATCTGCGCAGCATTCAGGTTTCCCTAAACTAGAGTGGCAGAGACAATCAAGAAGAGTGACTTTAATACTAGAGAGAGCCAACCTGGAGAGGCCCCATGCCATAAATCTCTCCTAGCTTTATGGTGCACAGCGCAAGTCCATAAATGTAAGATTATGGTCGTCTTACCAGCTGGGTCCTCTGCACTATTTATGCTTTCTAGTTGGGGGAGTGTGACGGATCTCTCTGAATCTGTCTTGTAGTCTGCAGGAGGAGAAAGGACTGTGTACATCCGCCTGCCTGGACTGGCTGCACTCTGTGGCTTCCCTGCATTTCCTGAGACAGACATGGCAAATAAAAGGAGGTAATAAACCCCAATGGTAAGAGCAACAGGGTGGCAGCAATTCTGCGTGCATGATGTGTTGGTATGTTAATGTGAGTATTTTGAAAAAAGGAATGAGGATCAAATGAGGGAAATGTCAGAGAAGAAATCCAAACAACTGCACTTTTGTAAGCAGAATGTAATCTTACCCGTGGCAGTGTCCTGTTGAGGGGCCTTTCTTTTCAGATAGGTTTTTATGGCTAGGGACTTGACAATGCGTGGTGGGCTGGACTCCTTCTCCAATTTGGGAGCTGCAGGGTAAAGCTTCTGGAGTACTTTTGAATGGAATGCTTGGTGACACAACACATAGAAAGAAGAACATAACATAACGCTACCTGTTACTCAGATGCATTGCCATTGTAAGATACATGACTTGTTAGTATTTAAGAACATAAATCTTAAATTTCATGCTAAAACTACTTTAACAATGCTATTCAATCAAGTGGGATTCATTTACACAGCAATTTATCAGCCTCATATGTGTTTCCAATGTAGAACAAAGAATGAAGTCAAAGAAGCAATCAGTTTGACCAACCAACTTGAAAGAGATGCTAGTTTATGAATCATTTGCATGTCGTGGGCACTTTATAATAATAATAATAATAATAATAATGATAATAGCACTGCATTATAACCCAATGACGGGCAAAATAGCAATTTAAATTTGAGTATTTTCCCATCAACTCTACAAAACATCATCAAGCTTTCAAAAACCATCAGTAACTTTTACAGCGTCGTATAAGAGGTCAGGTGACCTGCTACGCTACAATTACTTTGTACCGGACATCGGTACCGGAGCAGGATGTGGGGTAAAAACAGTAGGTATGGTTTCACACTGGGACACGTGCGTTTGTTTACAACTTAGCTGGAAACCTACTTAACGCGAGACTTAGCCCGCTAGCTTAGTTATCCTGCTAGCCGCATACAATACAACTGTTTTTGTACAAATTATTAATGCTCACCTTCTTTCCTACGAGCCATGCCGACATATATAGTTACATGAGTGGAAGCAAAGAAGACGGAAACTCAAATGTAACTGGTGGCTATAGCTAATATGCTAGCATGCTAGCTGAGTTAGCTACCCAGTCTGCTAGCTTTTAAACTGAGCTCGCTTCACAACAGAGGTTACAGCATCGAACACCGGTGAAATGACGTGTTGGTGTTGAAGATACCTAAAGGACTGGCTAGGGTTTTTTTTTACAAACTACTCAGTCTGTTACGCTTGTGGGAGTGCAGTAATGCTCCGACTCCTCCAGCGGCACTCTCCACCAGGCACCAGCTCAGACTACCAGGACTGAAGAAGTCACTTTGTCCAGTCGCGCCGATTTCCATTTAAACTAATGGCAATTTTATGTAGCCTTAGTTGTTAGAAACGTCATTTACCCTGTATATCATACATCAATACATTGTTTTGATCAGTCGGATCTATTCTTTAAATCGGCATATAAAGCAACATTGTTCAATATGGTATGTAGACTATTATAGTGTTCTTTGTAACTGCTCGACCGCCTGTGTATTTTACGGAAGCCGAGAGCGGCCGTGCTTGCAAACACTTTCTGTAATGCCGTGATCTCGAGATAACGAGTTCATTTGTCTCATAGTGTTAAATGACAAGGGCCGATCTGAATGTTATCTGCATAGTATTTGTTTATATATGTGTCTTTAATTGTATCTTATTTATATTATTCACAGTATCATTATTCTTGCACTATTTTTAGTTTTTAATCACCTTACATTTGCACTGCCTGCACTTTCACCTACATTTGCATTTACTCTGTTTAGCACATCCCTTATCTAGTGACAGCCCTCTGTAGTAGTTCTGGAAGCCTAAAAGCTACTGGATGCCTACATTTCCCTCGGGATCAATTAATTAATATCTATCTATCAAATTGCTTCCGTGATATTAAATGTAATATTAGTTAAAATCACTTTTGCATGTGTGTCTTCCTGCCAAAATAATCAAGCCCAAATGATTTCTGTGGTCAGTTTAAACTGCCAACTTTCTGTCATGAAGTGTGATGAGTACAATGCATCAGCCTACAGCTCCCCATGTGTTTGATACCTGTAATAACAGCGGTTTGGGGCGTGCGCACACTGAGCCAGCTGTAGGACGGGGTGGAAGCGAGATGAGAATACTAAGCAGGCACCTCATGGCTCAGCATCAGCACCGGGCTGAGTTAGGATTTGCGCACCCTCCAAACTTGGCTTGGGACCTCAGCATGTGAACGGTCTTTGCAGGAAGAGGATCCACCTAGAATGTCAGCTCTGAAGAAGGTAAATCCCCCCCTCTCTCTTATTAATCTCTGAGCATATATTTAACTCCTAAAATATGACATCATGCAAGATCCAAACATTGCATTTGATAATTTTACAGTAAATGAGAAGATCTATGCAGTAGTGAAGAATGGGTGTGTGTTTAAGCAGTTTGGTTGCAGGATTTTCTAGTTGTGTAAGGTAATCAGACTTTTGGACTACTGTTTTTTTCAAAATGATAAGATGAAACCCCTTCTATAATTATTTAAACTATATTAAGTGCCAAAATTAAGATTTGTTTAAACATGGCCAGTCATCACAATACACAAATTATAATATGATTTCTGCATCAGTTTTGAATACATATGAATTTTGTTCACCACTCCTCTTATTTGCCTCATGGATGTCGCTCCTGTACTTACATTTAACCCTATGTCAGGTTTGATCTCCCCCAGACTCCTCCTGTAGTGCACGTTCACGTAATACTGTATGTACCATGCCGACTGTAGTCTCTGTGCGTGGATGAGCTTCACTGGCTGTGTCTGACAGAGCACAAGCCCAGCGCTGGCAATCCTGAATGATAGTGGAGCTCCATACAGCTTAACAAAAGAGGGCATTGGAAGAGTTGTGGGTTTTGTAAGAATCAAGGAACTACACAAACCTGTGTAAACATGTTACATAATACCTCGTAGTGAACAAGGCATTGAACAGCAAATGCACAATTCCCACAAGCCTTCTGATTCATCAAGTAGTGAGACTACTCCTGTGAATTACTGGTGTAGGAATCTAGTGTCTTTTGTTGTTGGGGATGTTGCAAGATAGAAATAGTTAACTGCCTATTTGTGTAAAACGCTTGTCATCATTGTCAGTTGTACACTGACACATTGTGTTGTTTAAGATTCAGTGCAGTTGCAAGTATTGATGTCTCAGTTCCAATAGATTGAGTGACACAAAAAGGAGGGAAGTTGTATAGAATGCCTGCTTCAGCACTGCTGCCGAATCCACAGCAAATACACAGCACTCAGCACACGCTGTGAGTGACAAAGTGCTGGCTGCCAGCGCTCACATAGTCAGACATCATAATCACAGAGGTGCTAAAAATAGGGGACCATATTCATTGCAATGCTTTAGAAACTCAATGGAGTTATTGCTGTTCACCCTCACAGCTAGAGGTTTTTCCAAGATACTCCTCGATGCTGTACTCCTACTTTGCTCAATAATGCAAAAAGTCTTTAGTGATCAGCCAGCGTTTCTTCAATGACACATAGCTGCTTGGGTGAAAGTTTGACACGTAAGTGATGGTGTTTTTCATGCTTTAGTCTCTGAAACTAAGGGTGCACTGCACAGCAGTTCATACATGGAAACGGCATTTTCTGCCACAGTAACAAGCATGTTTTATTTTGGGTCCCGTGTTCATTCATTATTCAGGTGGCGAGAAGTGCTATAGAGCAGTGTTAGTGGCCCAAAGCTGCCAATATAATTACTTTTAATTAATAAGGAGGGTAATTTACAGTGTCTTTGCGTGTATATAGCAATATATATGCATACGTAGCTTGTTTTTACTCAAAAAGACGGTGAAACTGCAGGTGGACAGTTGCCAGGTGGCAGGTGAGGAATACATGTCACCTCTATAAGTCCTTATGTGACTGAAAAATAAATTACTTGTCAGCATCCACATCGCCCTCTCTGCTTTAAACCAGGAGTCTAATCAGTCTTTCAATGAAAGCCTGATGACTCATACGATATGGAAAAATCTTTACTCATCCTACCAGGCAATTTCTTTACTTAAAAAGAGTCAAATTAAAAGCTACCACTTGCGTACAAAGAATAAAGAACAAAAGCAATAAAAATATAAATAATTGGAAACTGACACTATTTCCCATCAGAAGCACTTTGGAATTGGGGGTAGCTTGTCTCCGGATATTTCCAACGCTGCTGTCAAATTGCTTGCATGCACAAGTGCGCACACACACACACACACACACACACACACACACATACATGCCCACACAACCAGACTCTTGCAGGGTTGTCAATGGGAAGCCTGTGTGGACTCTGCCTACTTGGCAGTGACACGATAGCACTCTCATAATCTGTTTGAAGATGCACAGAAAACTTGAAATACTACATTTTTGTGTGTGGTGATGTAATTTTGGTCTACGTGGGCTCTTTCCTTATTCATCCACCCATCGTTCTTTCTCCCTCCATGTCCCGTTCGTCTTCTTTTTCCTCTTTTTAATACTTTCTATTACCTTACAGTCACGCACATGCATCGCGTTCACCTTCCTTCTTACTCTCTCTCTCCCTCTGTAGCCTGTATTTTCTCCCTCTCTATTCATCCCCTGATGAATGCCCGCCCCCACCACCCTACATCTGTAATAGTTTGGCTTCAGTAGAGAGACGCAGAGGGAATGGAGGGGATGGATGGGACAGAGTATTATGAATCTAATAATGCATGTGAGCCGAGTGTGTGCACTGTATATACATTATGTGAGTCATTGCATTGTGTGTGTATGTGCCAAAATGCTCCTCAGTTAATCACAGTTTGTGCTGCAGTGGGCACAGACCATCCAGGCAGGTGGGCTGTCATTGCATCCTCCCAGTGTAAACTGTTACTGCAATAGCTGCCACATAGCCCTAAGTCACATGTGACTCATTACAGGGTCCATTAGCAAGCTGGTATACTATCTGCAACCGATTCTAATTGCAGAGTCATAAATACAGACAGTTTGATCCCAATTTGTAACATCATCATTTATGACAATTTTATGACACTGCCTACTGCATGTCAGGCAGTGCATTCTCATCGAAACCAATCGTATTGTTCCTTAAGGCCCACTGTGTTAACACTTGAAATCAAAATATAACTCCAAGTGTAGTTGAGGTCTCCCTTGTAGAGCATGAATCCTAATAGCATTGCCGTTGGCGAAAGGCCCAGCTCTTTTACAACCGAATCTTTTACCAGGTCCTTTAAACCCGAGACAGTGACCTTAAATATATCGGCTCAATAAAATAGCCCACTCTGGAGAAGGACATCAAGGCAGCAGAATGTTTCATTAGGACAGGTCTAAGAGATTTGATTAAGCTCCAGAGAATTACTTAGCTCTTTAATCATCCTAATGTGGTCAAGCCATTTAACATAAATGCTGTATGCTGCTGTTGCTCGATTATAGTGAACCTAGGGTGGGCTTCACCTCTTGGAGAGCTAACTATGGCTCACTTCCATTGGGCACACACTACTACAGGCCATTCCTAATGATTTTGTAATGCTCCACCCTTGGATTTTAGTTAAAACTTTGACCTCCATCCAACCCTGCAAACACATCCCTGCACTTTCCAGATGCATGAGCATCTGGAGGGGATCTCAGCTCCACATCATCTCTTTCATCTTACATGCCTCCCCATGTCTCTGGTGATGTTCTAAACACGTGAAGTAAAGGTCGTAGATTAAGTTCGATACCTCCATATGTCCTACACAAGCATTAAGTTAACTGAAAACTCTGAGTTAGGAGGCATGTGGCACATGTTTTAGTAGAAATGTACACATTTTAGAGAGACACATTTGCACAAGCTTTGTGAAAGTTACAGTTGTAATTTGTTAGTGACACTGTGTTAGAGAGGTGTCAGTTGAACTCTATGGTAATTTTTGAGGCCCCCGGTTTGTGGTATGGTACTATTGGGCTGTGTTATATTGAAAGGGGTTTCTAATAGTTTTTCCACTTCTGTGTGTCGTATCTCTTTTAGCTATTTCTGGGGTGAGTGGTCACAGTGCAAACCTTATCTTCCGCTCAATCTGCACACCATTCATCTGAGAGCTTTGCCCGGGTAAGAAGGGAGCAGACAGCGCTTAAGGCAGACAGGAAGAGCTTTGAAATGCATTGGAGTGACTCCACTTCCTGTCCATCCTCTCAGATCTCCATTAGCTCACCAAGAGTTGCACTCCAGCCCTCAGCAGCAGGCGCCAAAATATCCTATTATGCACTGCCACTTGTGATAATTGCTTGTACCCAGCAGTAATACTGAGTAGAAATAGGTAGTGGGTCTGTATGTTTGGGTGTTTCCGCATGTGTCTGTGTGTGTTTATGTGCCTGGCGTGTAGACAGATATTACGCTTTGCAAGCTTTGGGACAAGAGTGGTTCCGGTTGCCCGCTATTTGCCACGGTCAAACTGGGTTGTGTTGCCCCGAGCCTCAGATCACGTGCGGAGCCATTACATGAACCTGGTGCACTGGAGCCTGATTTGTTCGAACACAATTATACCAAAGTCTAGGACAACTAGGCTGACAACGTTCGCGCACATCTCACTACAGGGAGAACAATTAGAAGTTCAACATCAAGAAAGAGTGATTTACTTGATCTTTTTGATGTCGTAGCTTTACTTTTAGGAGCAGTTTGTGCACGAGTTAAATCAGAGAGGCTATTTCTGATCCTCGCGCTCTCTCTCTCTCTCATGAGGCGCCCTCCATCAAACAGTAGATAAAACAATCTCCCAGACAAATGGACTTTCAGGGGGAAAGTAATCAGCACTTTTATATGTAGGGTCACTTTCAGAGAGCTGATATCAGAGAGAAAAGTTTCTGCATGGACTCGAATGGTGTGTGACTCACCTGAGTCGGCCCATTTGATTGTTCATGTCAGCTAATGCATGCTTCTGGTTGTTTCTCTCTTCTTCCGCTTCTGCCTCAACAGTCTTTGTGTTTGTCCCTCTTGGGTGCTGTTATACTGTAAAGTATGTCTTTAGAAAAGAGGCGCGTAGCTCAATACCTGCTTTGTACAAGACATGTTACTATATTTAAACCGACAATCTAAAAGTTGTAAAAAAAAACAACAAAAAAAAACATCCATACGCCTTGTTTGTCTGTTTGTTCTCAGGAAGAGAAACTTCCTGAATTACTTAAATGGATGCAGTAGTGAATGTCCACATTCTACTCGCTACTCTAGCCTAGAAGCCCATCTAATTTGTATTGATGAGTCATTCAAAAAGTGACTGAAGTTCATGCTACAGTTTATATAGTATGTGATGACACACTGTAGTGTACAATGATATACTATATACATAGATACATACGTATATATATATTAAATTGAGGTTGATGGTTCAAATCACATATTAGGAATCTGGGAATCATCTTCAGTCTTCAGTCTATCTGAAATAAAGAAAATAAAAAGTGAATAATTCCTTAATCAGCATTTCAAGCATGGAAAGTTACTGGAAACATCCACTTTATAGGCATTTAAGGATGTTTCTCCACTGGATGATTTTTCTTACAGCCTCAGGCTACAAGCGAATGGCATCCAGGCCTATTGGAAGAGCATGATGATGAACTGCTACAACATTGCCAAATGGAGCCTTATTAATTAATTTATTAACTCACTGACTCAATGGGCTTTGAAGACTCATTCACAAGTATGGCTGCTCTTTGTATAAAATCAGGCTAGCTAAAAAATGTGATTTGAATCAAACCAGACTATTCAAATCTATGACTAATGTGAGATACCCACAAAACATCAAGCCAGATACTTGACTGTTTCTGTATTTCCTGGTTGTCCATGGGATTGTCCTGGTGTGTCTTGTT
Source organism: Gadopsis marmoratus (assembly GCA_036023855.1). Taxonomy (NCBI): domain Eukaryota; kingdom Metazoa; phylum Chordata; class Actinopteri; order Centrarchiformes; family Percichthyidae; genus Gadopsis; species Gadopsis marmoratus. The sequence goes on from JAVQJF010056491.1 coordinate 23,794, forward strand.
AAACCGCGGTGGCATAAATCCTCTCTTGCGCTCATCCCTGAGATGAGAATAAAAAGACAAACAAAATGGACAAATGCCTAGCGTATTTTCTCATGTGAATTTAGACGCTTTGCCTTCAGTCTCCAGTCCTTTTTAAAGTGAAAATGAGAGGCAAGTGACAGCTCTGTGTGAAACACTGAAGAGTGTCCCTGACAGTTTGTTTTCCACACGCCTCCAGAACAGGCCTTTGCCAGCTAGCCAGCATCAATTATAACTGTACATCATGCAGCTGTTTGAGTCATTACAAACCAATCATTGTATCTCTCATCTCTGTAGAGATATCTATTTTCATCTACCACGCAACTTTCTTCATCACGTCTTTACTGAATAGCATTCTGCTGCAGATCGTGGAATAGAGGGCATGGATGCAGAAAGTACTTCTATGTAAAACAGCTGAAATGATGAGACACAGGGATGTGCTTTTGTCCAGGAGATTTTTCTCAAATGAAGTCGCCACAATAGCAAATGCAGTTTCCTTTGACTACTTAACTTCAGCATATTGTTCTCTCTTCTGGGAGTGCAAGAGTACATAGTCACATGTTTAAAATGATCTATAACATTATAAGAAAAAACAACCTCATGTGCAAAAACTTTTAAATGAATAAACTTATTTGAGCAAATTCAATAAAACATAATACAATTGATATACTTATATGATACACAGTTGATATACTTATATGATAGGTAAATGTTTCTTTGGTTTTTCATCGGATGATTTCCAAATCTGGCATGAACATCTTTTTTTTTACTCTTTAGTAATGTTTTGGGGAATGAACCCTGCCCACACAAAGCATGGGCTTATGTGCTGTTTTTAGGGGCATAAACAGATGGTATCCATCAAGCTGAAATGAGCGATTTACAACGAGTTTGTCCAGTTAAGAGAGTTTGGTGACTCTGACTTGGAACACTTGTACGAGCAAAGAACAGGAAAAGTAAAAGCGATTTAAGATAAAAAAAAATACAAAACAATATTTTTGCATGAGGCCCAATGACTCTAACCCAGACCTGGGCATTGTGCGGCCCGCGGGCCACATCCGGCCCTCTGGCTGTCCCTGACCGGCCCGCGAGAGGTCAATGGTAAATTAGCAATCAAACAAAAAAGTGTTCATCATT
>JAVQJF010056492.1:0-18306 GCA_036023855.1 Gadopsis marmoratus
AACCCACTGTCCTCCCCCAAATCCCCCCTCTCACCCTCATCTTCTCCTCAATCCCTCCTCCTGCTTTGGCTAAGGGCCTCTGGGGCCCCAGCAGTAGTCAGAGGAGGCTTACTAGGCAACGCAACCACACATGGTCAAATACACACCACTTCCTGGAAACGCTATAGGCGAACTGCCTGTCGCATTGTTTTCGTTCACAGGGGTAGCTGTGCAAAGTAGATAGAGAAATGCATACAGCGTCGACACGTGAATGTAGCAGCCGGGAAGCACACGGCAGAGTTGAGCGTTCATACTCACATGGACGAGCAGAGAGAATGCTGTCACCAAACTGCTCAGCTCCTTCAAATCCTGAGAGAGAGAAAGAAAAAGAAAAACAGATTTATTTTCACCGTGATGCTTATCACACAGATATACAGCTACAGTTCATCCAAACGGTCAGTGTCTGGGACCGACTTTCACGTTAACCAAGAAGAGTGAATATTAAGGTGTGTTGTATGTATTACGGTGGCGCAGTTTGAAATAAGTGTGTCTGTAGTATAAGGTAAGTGGGGTCAGCTGCATTAGATGATCTTGCAATAGCGATGGAAAAGGCATGTAACCATAGCAACGTTTAGTACAGACTAAGAGACGAAACTACTTTCTGTTTTTGCTCTTAGTGCGTTGATTTTAATTCAACAGATGCCTTTTTCACAGACAACATTTTGACACGTCTCAGCAGGACAATTCACAATTCACAGGTGTAAATAATAAACTGAATGATGGCTGAATTCCATTTAGCTGCTTCAGTTTCAGGGTCCTGGTGTAGTTTTTCCTGGTTCGCTGTCACATGACTTACTGGGAATAGAGCGTAGCCACCGTTAGTGTTATTAGTAACACCTGTGCTTTTCTTACAACGACAAGTCAAAATGTTTGCTGTTAAAAAAAGTGTATTGTTTTTGCAACTCCCTCCGCAAGTAATTTTTAGAAACCCTTTACTCTGTGCACTTTCTTTTGTCTTTCCTTCTCTACCCATTTTTAAGAGGTGAAAGAAAATAGCATTGGTAGTGATTATTAGACTCCAAATTGATAGTGGAAACTACTGATCGCAAAAAACAGACAAATAAAGTTAAAAAACTGTTACTAATCAATATTATTGCCATACATAGAGTTGATGTTTTTAGTCAGCACTGTTTAATAATGCTAAAGGTTCTGGGCTGAAATAATACATTCACCTCCTTTGTTTATGAGCACATGGACAAGGGAAAGTAATATACTGTAAAAAGACAATAGCTAATATTTGAGCAGTGCCTGTCCAAGTTAAATCCGACCTCTAGCCCTATTTTAATTTACAGAAAGGTGGAGACCTTATTGTAACAAAACCTTGTCTTGTATACCAATAATAAGCTGTACATTTTAAACTCCCAAATCAAAAAGAAGGCAATAAGCAACAAGGTGGTTTACATGGTTTACTTTGAAAAGAAAAAAAAAATACTTTGAATCTAAAATAAGTATAAAATAGAGTATGATATCCAGACTGTATGTTAGAGTTCAAAAAGTGGAGGAAATGATTGGGTGCAGACATGCTTACCTCCTCTAGGTTGTCCCAGGACTCAGCTGCACTCTGATCAGCAGGGATTTCTGGAAGGTGGAGCTGTATTTGCCTGCCAGACACCAGTTCTTCGCCCACATTGTCATCAGTGTGGCAACTGCCGGACACATAGCTGGATGGCTGAGCGGCAGGTGGTGGTGCTGGTGCAGGCTGAGGCACGGGGTTAGAGTGCAAAAGCAGGAAGTCTCGTGCGGCGGCTGACGCCCTGTCCCTGACTGGCTTGACAAGCACTTCTAGAGCGTCGGCGTCTTCTACACGCACCCGAGCGCACAGCTTCTCCATCTCTCGGATGTTGGCCCTCAACTGCTGCAGGGAGACAGAACAGAAGGAGGTTTCTCAGTAAGATTGAGTGACATGTCTGAAAGATGTCAGAGGGGGATAGACAATACTTGAATGAAATGCAAGGCACTGGGATGCTTGACTTGATAAAGGGACACATGGAGAGACAGAAGGACGAGCAAACCTGTGGCTACATCCAGCTGTCACAGCAAAAACATACAGATACAGATATCAAGACACAAAACGTAGAAAGCCATTCCAATAACATCAATCTTTACTGCCATGTTACCTGGTAACATATCAACACAAGGCACAAAATTCACAATCGCGGCCAATTCTCTCTCTCTCTCGCCTTTTGCCCCAGTTGGAAAAAAGTGATGATGCTCACGGGTTCCACATCCCAGTAAACTGTTCTGTGTGTGTGTGCATGTGTTGGAGGTGTGGGCTTAATAAGGTTCAAATATGAGCCTGGGGAACACAAGCCCCCTCATCCCACCGTGCCCTGAGGGTAACAGGAGGATTACATCCCAGCCATCAGCACTCCAGTCCACAGCACGACCCGGGCTCAGGGGGTCAACACACCGCCGATAACACATTCTGCTAATTACGCCACATGAATAAACATACATGAATACACGTGTCCCCATGTGCATAAAACTGAAAAACACACTGATGAACACAGACACAGTCAGGTTAGGCACCTGTCAGCCTGCAAATTAATCGTGACCCTACGAAGCTCAAACACACAGACGGACCAACCAAACACATATTCAACAGCAGACTTGTGAAGGGTGAGAGACTGAAGTCTGTCTTTCTGGGAGGATAAAAAGCAATGAAGATATACAGGCAGACCAAACAGACTGAAAGACACACTCAGAAGGACAAAATAGCCCACCTACTATCTATCTATCTATGCAACGGACATGCACACACATGCAGTATGCACACATCCGAAGCAGAGTAGACTAACCTACTCTGGATTAACACCATGAAGACATGGGAAAGCACTCTGTGTGTGTCCCTGAGGTTTGCAGGGTAATGGTGAGAGGATAGGTGTGTGCCTGTTTGGAGTTATTTCACCTTCAGAGACATGGTGGCTTCCAGGCAACAACATCCCCCGAGGCATTTCACACCCACCATGTGAACAAGTGTACACACACACACACACACACACACACGCACACACACACACGAGATGGTCCGTTTGAGGTTTGGTGACAGCTCTTTTCTTGTACTGATTTTTAAGAGTACATTTCTATACAGGCTTAATTTAGTTGGTCCAGTCTTTCTATGTTTTTCATATGTAAGTGTGTGTATACACAAACAGAAGATAACCTTTTATGGGCAAGCTAATTCTATATGAAATACATTATTCTATTCTTTCAACTGCATCTCTTTGCCTTCCTCGGCAGATGGAGTCGCTCAGTTGTCATGGAGATGGTTTAGTTGTCATCATGTGACCACAGAAAGGTATTTTCGTCCCGTAATAACAAGAGGTCATATATGGGGGTACACCTATCTCGAGATTGGTGTCTGGCATTGAATGCTTAGGTCACATGATAAAAAATAAACTATAAATGATCAAAAATGTACTCAATGAAGGCCTGAGTTGGATCTTGTGTAGAGAACTATTTTGTCACGCTGCTGTTTTTTTCGTTTTTCTGTTGACTAATGAGTATCATTCCAAAAAATACAATATTCACGTTGCTCATTGTGGTGTGGCTGGGATCAATGTTATTATTTACAATTGTGCTTGTCCTACTGTGACATGTCAACATGTCTTCTGTGAAAAAGTCCAGTTCAGATTTTAATATCACCAGTCTCAAAGGAGTCATTTTACATTTCTGAATGGATTAGGATACGTTATGAATCCACAGCTAGAAAAAAGGTTCAAGAGCTGGTGGTCTACACTTTTAATTTTCACACTGGAAAAACCTGATCGCCACTAATCAGGACAAATCCAGTTTCTCCAGAACTGAGCTCCTAAGTGTCCAGACAATTTGAGACAATAAATATGCTACGCAGGTGTGGGGGTCACGCTTCAGGAATTTCGAGAGGCAGTGAATCAAAACATCATCTAAACAATCCTTGCATTCACATATCTGCCAGGCTCAGACTTGAATAATATACTGTATATATCTAAATGCCTCTGTGATGACATGGAGGCTGGTAGTTGCTTACTGGTTAACAACATGTTACTGTGACTCACATCTTCTCTTTCACCAAATTACAAGAGAACATTAATTAATGGCAGGCCAATTGGTATTATCTTATACCTGCACAGTTCTGCTGGCATTGATGTGCTCCTGATGAAGGCGGTCCCATTGCTGGCTGTGCTGGTACTGTGAAAATGAAGGAAAAACTATGTTATCCATCTGTGGAGTGGACCGGACGTAAAGAGTGTGGATGTGAGGGTGCGATCATGTGTCGAGCCGGATTTCAGCCGTCACCTTCAGTATGTTATTGTGGTGTTTCTGCAGCCTCTCCAGGTCCGTGGGTAGAGCCACTTTAATGAACTTGTGGATTGGTGCTTCCAGGCGCCTCAGTGTCAGCTTGTTGCCTTCCTCTGCCATGTATCCTGCTGACTGCCCACAGCCAACACCTCTGTGTAACTTAAGACACTGCACCTGCTCAGCTTTATCTCACTGCCCACACAGACACTGTAAATACCAGCAAAGTATGATATTTAATAAATACATAAATCAGATTAATAAACCCTGTGACACATGCAAGTCTGCCCACACATCTAAAATTGGCACCTGCATAAGACTAATAAATATTTTTTTCTCTTGCCATCATCCTTTTAGTGAAAAGAGTAACTGAAGTATTGCTTGCTGACAGTATAACATCTATTCTGAAACTATTACTCAATCAATCAATTAGTTGAAATTAATCAACAATTTAGATAATCAATTGAATGTCATTTATCAAGCACAAATGCCAAACATTCTGTTTCCAGCTTCTCAGATGTGAGAATTTGCTGATTTTCCCTGTTACATCATTTTAAATTAAATACATTCTGCTTTCGGACTGTTAGGTTTGGCTGTTAGTCAAAACAAGCTATTTGAATACATCATCTCAAGCTGACACCAATATCTACTAAGCTGTACAGACAAGCCATTCTTTGGGTTTTTGTAAACCACATTATAGATTTATGTTTAAGAAACTGTGTGATATAAACAACTAATGTGAAGCTATAAATGAAACACTTTTAAGAATCCTGACGTTACATCTTATTATTCCTTTTAGTGCAGTTTTCACATCTCCTCAACTTTCGTCTAATGCCTGAATGGCAGTGGTTGGTATTCAGATGTTTTACTTAAGTAAAAGTAGCGATACCACAGTGTAAAAATATTCTGTTACAAGTAGAAGTCATGCATTCAAAACTTTCAAAGTAAAAGCACATAGAAAAGTAACATACCTTTCTAAAAATAATTACAAAAATAATGAGCCTGGCTCTTTTCAGAATCATATACACCGATCAGCCATAACTTTAGCTCTGTAAGAGCTTTCTAGTTTAGTTTTTTCCTTCAGTGACAGAAAACCAAGGGGTTTAAGATTGTTTTGCCTAATTAATTAATTTTACTAGAAAAACATACACCGATCAGCCATAACTTAATGACCACTGACAGGTGAAGTGAAGAACACTGATTATCTCGTTACAGTGGCAACGGTCAGTTGGGGGGGGGGGGGTATATTAGGCAGCAAGTGAACTTTTTGTCCTCCAAGTTGATGTGTTTAAGCAGGAAAAATGGGAAAGCGTAAAGATGTGAGCGACTTTGACAAGGACCAAATTTTTATGGCTAGACGACTGGGTCAGAGCATCTCCAACACTGCAGCTCTACCTGCCAAAAGTGGTCCAAGGAAGGATAGCTGGGGTTCATTGATGCGTGTGGGGAGTGAAGGCTGGTCCATGTGGTCTGACCCAACACAAGAGCTTCTGTAGCTTAAATTGCAGAAAAAGTTAATGCTGGTCCTGGTAGAAAGGTGTCAGTTGCATAAGGGGCTGCGTAGCCGCAGAACGGTCAGGGTGCCCATGCTGTCGTCACGTTATGGCTGATCGGTGTAGATTATATTACTGGATTATAATTGGTGATGCATTGATGTGTACGTCACTTTAATGCTGAAGGTGGTAAAGTTGGGGCTAAGTTGAATTACTTCATATACTGCTGGGTAGCTTAACATATAACATCATAATTTATTAGTTGATTTACACTCTATTAACAGTCTAGATCTGCAAAGTAACTAGAAACTAATATTGACAAATAAATGTAGTGGAGTTAAAGGAAGGCTCCAAAATGTAGTTACTTTCCCACACTGCTGAATTGAAACTGATAATGCTCGCGCAACAAAACAGCTGGCTAGTTAAGTAGCTAAATGAACAGACTAGCATGCTACTAGCTTGTAGCAAAGTACTGAAGCTAACAGCTTCGTGTACTGTTAGATACATTACCCGTAGACGATATTAGCTAACTCACTGATTTAGCCAGGACATCTTGAAACACCTGTCTACCATTAGTCAGGTTAACGAAACTTAAAGGACACACGGCGACACTTACCGCAGAACATATAATTCGAGGATATAAATTATATTCGCTAAAGACTGTTGTGAGCCTCCATACAGTTGAGGAAATGTCTTGATTTCAGCAACGCTTTCGGTTTTTTTCCTGACACTTTGGTTGTTTGTAAACAACTCTCTTCCCAGTGCGTCCACGAATAGTTTCCGACCGGAACCAGCGATCCACAGCGCATTGTGTTCCTCATCACTGTGCCCCGTGACCCCTTCCCCTAACGACACGTTTCTAAAATACTCCTACAATGTTAATTTCTCGTATTGATTCTAGTTGATCGTGTTGTACCAGAAAGACGGAAGAATAGAGTCCCTAATCATTATGCATCATACACAAATGTCCACCAGTTTCTGCTATCACAGGTATCGAATTTAATTGTATTCCAATCCATTAAATATTCGACCTAATAAATACTGTGGGTTAAGACTATTTAAGTTTATATTCTACTATTGCACATATACAGTATTATATATATCAGTTTTAAGGCGTATTATTCTTTTCTTTTTACACTAAATATAATCTAAAAATTGAATAATAAATAAACAAATTAGAATGAAGATATTTCAGTGTTCTCCATCAGAATGACAATATTTTGATTGTAATGAAATGAAACCAGGAAATATAATTCAACAGTTACATTATTAAATCAAACCAAACAAGTATTTGGAGGATTTAAAAAGTATTTAAAATCATTTGTGTGGTTAGTCAAACATTTCTAGGTGGGTGGGGTTTTACTGGGGCCTTTGGCCCTTATGATCTCAAACTTTCAAAAGTCCTGGTCACAGCCCTGCTATAAGGTCATGATCTATAAATGATAGTTATGATAGTGACTGTGGGGTCATTACTAGTGGTAACATCAATTTAAATTTCAGGCTTTTTAAAATGCCTCACATTTACTTATAACAGCTAGACTATCAATAAATGTAAACATTATAAATATACAAAGTAGTTGCAATATGTCAAAAATTCCCAATTAGGTCACCGCCCCAGTCCCAACATCATTAAATAACACAGACCTGATTTAAAGTTATAATTAAATGATTAAGACTATAGCAAAGATATGAGTGATCAGATTATAATTGGCATATTTGCAAACGTTATTTATGTTTTTGGCATTTCCATTTAGCTTTTCACAGTTTGGCTGCATGTATAAACAGAATCAATCCTGTGGAAAGAAACATTAAGTGTGATATTTTTGTCTGTGTGTGTTTGGGAGAGAGACAATGAGAGTTTATTGGGGTTCCCCCTCCTCTACTCTGAGATCAGCCCGTGAGTGGGTCTATTGCATGTTTCCACTTCTCTTCTTCACCACCTTTTACCTTTGACATTTAGGCCAACCCCCCACACACTCTTCCCTCAGCGGATGCTCCATGCGAGGGGCCACAGTAAAACACACAGTCCCCAGCTACAGGGGATTTCCCCTGGTGCTGTACACATGTTGTTATCTGTGTGTGTGTGTGTGTGTGTGTGTGTTGTCTGTCTGTCCACTTCCAGGGGACTCCCAGAGTTGCAGACAGAGGAGGAAGAACAAAGCTGACAGTGAATGTCTAAATAGCAAGTCATCAGAAATGTTTGGGTTCATGTGCCTACCTCTGTGTTTGTGCAAGAGTCTGTGTGTGTGTGTGTGTGTGTGTGTGTATGTGTGTTAGGCTCAGGAGGACTCAGGTGCTATTCGTTTCAGTCTAATCCAGGAAGTTTGTCAGCAGGAGAGGAAGCCAGCAGGGAGCTCCGTTTACTTCTTACCTCCTGCATCTTACTGTTTTTAAAAGCAGGTGTGATCAGCACATCCTGATGGCTCACAGCAGACATCTTGACATGTCATAGTAGGGAAAGCACGGGTGTCACTAATAACATTAACGGTGCCTCTGTTGTGTCCCAGTAGACATAACAGCGTGACAGTCATCGAGCATTCACAATACCAGGACCTTGAATATGAAACAGCTAAATGAAATTCAGCCATTATTAATTTTATTATTTACGCCTGTGCTTTTCCTACTGTGACATGTCAACATGTCTTCTGTGAAAAAGGCCAGTTCAGATTTTGTAAGCATGCAGATCTCTTCACATGTACACGTTTTAATATCACCAGTCTTAAAGGAGTCATTTTACATTTCTGAATGGATTAGGAAAAGTTATGAATCCACAGCTAGAATAAAAATAGCTGCTTTGAATGTGTGTGTGTGTGTGTATTTTCTATTGGGACCTCTAATTAAAACTCTGGGGGTATCTGCTATCTGTCAGCACTGATCGATTGGCCGTCAGACTGACAGCTCACTGTGTGTATGTGTGTGTGTGTGCACATGTGCAAGTTTGAGTGTGGGCTTCAAGCTTCAAGCTGAGCTCTCTGCTATGTGGTCAGGTTATTTTACATGTCACTCAGAAATGTCACTGTGGTAGAAATAGGATTAACACATATTCATTTGTGTGCTCACACACACACACACACACACACACACACACACACACACACACCACTACAAAGTGAACTATCTTTTCCTGCATGCTGATCAAACACAGAGACATCACAATCCCCCACAGGAGCGTGAGGTATGCATGCACACACACAGAAAAACTGCACTTTCTTGTTATTATATACCACTCAAAATGACTGTGCTTCTGGTTCCTAAAATGTCTGTTTTATCAGAAAGGGATGAATATAAATGAATGGTATAGAAGATTTGATGTTGTGTGGCGTCACATCATAGATTTTATATGGAGCATATTCAACATGGTGCACTCTACCCTCGTATACTTACTATGAACTTTAAAATGGTGCATTTCTTTCTTTCCCTCTGTCTCTCTCTCTCTCTCACGCACACACACAGATAGAGCTGTTCACAATCTCACTACCACAGTTACTATCAATCACCTTGCTGTCCGAGAGTGTGTGTGTGTGTGTGTTAGTGAGTGATGGCAGTGACAGTATAGACGGCATGTGCTGTGAAATGTCACCGTGGCGATCGATGGTGTTTAACGAGGCTGGAGGCTGATCTGGACCTCATGCTAACATGAAGCTCTCCTCTCCTCCTTCTTCCTCCCCCTTTCCCACTCTCCTAATCCCCCTCTACACTCTGTGAGAGCCCAAGGGTCCCTCGGGAGAGAGACGAGGCCTTTTACCTGTCAAGAGGCTTTTGAGTCTGACCAGACACACACACACACACACAAACGTATTCTGTATAAAATCCGCTCAAATCTGGTCCCTTGTTTACTTTTAAAAAGTCTTGAAACACCATAATGTCTGTTTTTTTGTTTGTTTTTTAATTTTGTGTGAAAGTCATTTAATTTTAAAAAATCAAAACACAGGCAGAATAATCAGAACTCGTTTATGATTTCAAAGTGCTGAACAGAAAATCCAGTGAACCAAAGAGAAAGAAAAAAAATTATCGAACAGGAAATTCAAACCAAAGAGGGACATTGAAAAAAAAACAGCAACGTTATATCTTTTTTGTTTCTCTTCTTCAAAAAACAATGCACAACTCGTACCACAATATTTGAAAAAGCTAAAAACACTTCAAAATATTAGTTTTATATATATATATATATATATATTTATATTTATATCTATATAATTTGCTGTTTTTCATATTTCAAACTGCTGCCGTGAGTGTGTGAGTGGGTGGTGGAGGCCCAGGGAGATTCCCGTAGAGCCGCAGTCTGAGACACAAACACAGGTCGAGCTGTTTTGACAGGCTATGGCAGCTCTTGACAGATTATAACACACCATGCATGTGATCCTGGCTTCTCTACGCGTACACACAAAGACAGTATGCCACCATGTCCACACTCTCACACGGCCTCCACAATAGAAACAAATAGAAAAAGAGCATGACTGCGGAATGTTTCACCCCTAAGACGTACAGCTATCTGTCGAACACCCTCCTCTCCCGAACTCTCTGCCGTCCCCCTGGGGAGCAGGTAGGGTGTGTGTCTGTGCTTCTAGCCCTTCTCAGGGTGTAAGTGCTTCAAAAGCCAATTTCTGTCCATGTTCATTCCTCCATACTCCTACTCGACCTATGATTTCAAAATGAGTTAATGATAAAAACAAAACACTAGAGAAAGTTCAAGTCTGGGTGACTCAGTCATCAATCGTTAGTGCACAGTATCTCCTCTGCTGTCTAAAGCCAGATGGAGACTGTCTCTCTTTCTTTTAGCTACTGACAGTACAGAACAAGTCTTTGTATTAAAATAATTTAGAGTTTGAAATTAAACCATTCCTTCTCCGTCTCTTCCTTTTGTGGTGAGATAGCACTTAAGAAATTGCACTTGGAATCAACAGCCACTTCCATGTGTTTATGAAATATCTGTGTCCTTTGTGATGTTTCTGTGTGCCAATGCTTACGGTGTCTGACCTCTGACATTTCAGTATGAAAACACCCCCTTCCTTCTCTCAGCAGGAGGGAACTAGAATACACGGTGACTGGTGTTTCACTGGGACACTTTCAGCTTTGAAAACATTCGATCACGCCTCACTTCCCCTTCCCTCTTTACTAAAATGAAGTCCTCAGTCTGGATGAGCCAGGCCAAAACACAGATAAACAGTACTCATAAACCTTTCTTTTTTTTTTTCCTGGATGAGCTGCCACCCAGACGGAGAGAGGACAGTAAAAAGTCATTTTTCCGTCGTCCATCTCAGCCTCGTCATCCTCCCCCACATGAGAAAAACAGGAGGATCAAATAAAAAGTGGTAAAAAGTTTGAGTAATTGTCTTTTATACTGGTGAAAAGCGTTTAGTTGGTTGTCCGTTTGAGTGAAAGGTGCTCTTGATTGGTTGTCCTGTTGAGTGAAAAGCATTTGATTGGCTCTCTCTGCTCTGCATTAGTCACAGTGGAGTGAGTCTCTCTTCTGGATGTGTGTGCGTGCTCCTGGGGGCAGGGGGTTGAGGCCTGAACAGGACGTGACGTGGGATTTTTCTGTGTATTCAGCCCAGGCCATCAGTAGGGCAGAGTATCCAGGAACCTGTCAATCAATGGAGGGGGCGGTACCAGGTCCTCCAGCTTCAGGTAGAAGATTCGCTGAAGGCCCTGGGTCCTCTGGGAGCGAAGCTCTGCCCTTAAACCCAGAATACGACTCAGAGGGGGCGCAGCCTTGGACGAGGAAGAAGAAGGGCCACAACTCAGGTGGTCCCTGAGACAACAAATCACTTTATTCTGCAGCTCCTCAACCCGCTTTGAGTCCTTCAGACCTGGGACTTGCTCTGTGGATAGACAAGACAGACAGGAGATTAATTCATTAAATGGCAAAAATTGCATTTGTGGGGAAAAAACACGCACACACACACACACATCAGAGCTCGTTCAGCTGAAAGAGCATTAGCTACATCTTTTATATTGAATTCTACCTCATTACCCTGTATGGCTAATGTTCTTAACAGGCCTTAACCTGTCTCACTCACTACAGATCAATACACAGTCTAACCTAATAAGCGCACTGCACACTGTGTACACACACACATATGTATATATATATATATATATATACACACACACACTATCTGAGCTCGAAAGATATTGACAGAAACAAAAGTGCTCAACAATTAGCTGATTATTCGGCCCTGTGAGCAGCCAAATTTAATTAGAAACATACAAGCACACACGGACACACACACACACACACACAGCTGCCCATAGCAACTCCAGTGGCACCCGTACCAGGCTTAATGTGACACTAACTCATTCTACAGAGAACAAGGTGTCCAGCCACACACACACGCACACACAAGCCACGCCGTGCTGCAGGGAGGCTGTCACTAAGACCAGTCTCACTTTGAGGTATCCATTATCTGAAGCTTATTTATTGTTTGTTTATGTGACTCTTTTGTTTGTTCTGTTTGCTGCTACAGAGTCACTCCAGCCCTCCTTTCACGGCGGCTTTCAGACCTCTCACACACTCCCGCCTCCCTCTCTCTCCGCTCTCCCTATCCCCTCTTTCTCTATGTGCGCGAGCTCCTGGGGAGGGATCGATGGCTGCCATTCTGCACAGGCCACTCTGAAGCGGTCGATCGCCTGGTGGCTCTGGCGGCCCTGTCGTGGCAGTGCGCTGTGTGCTTTGCCGAGGTGGCAGAGCGCCACTGAGAGCAGCATAGACGCCATTCCAGAGCTGTGCTCCACGGTGGGCTGGTCGATCAGGCACAGAGTTAAGTGCTCCCCCAGAGAGTGAGGATGGGGTTGGAGGGCTTAGACAGGGGAAGAAAAGGTGGAGGAAGAGGAGGAGGTGGCGGGGGCAGGGTGAACTAAGGAAGCTGAGCGCAGGGGGAGGGGTGTTTTACCCATTACACATTTATATACAGTTTCTGACTCTGAAAAAAATGAAATGTGAACGCTTAATTGCACAGGCGTCCCCCGTCACCTTGGGCTACAGTTGTAATTGAGTATTTCTAATGCATTTCTAATGTACTTTACTGACTACTAAATTCTTGTCTCTTCTGCTGCATCTCAGATGTGTGCTCGTGGAGAAACCTGTGACTCTCCGTCCATTTGTCACAGATGCACACTGATTAGAGGGCCAGGTGTGTGGCAGGTGCAGCAGGTGCTTCTGGGTATCGGGTTCTTGTTTCAGACAGAGATGTGTGAGAACATGCATGCACATGTGTGTCTTTGAGCGTACGTGTGACGTTGGTGGACGTATCCACCTGATCGCTGTCACATTGAATCACCCACCGGCAAAGCTCTGGACAAAGGAAAGAAGGTGTGTGTGTGTGTGTGTGTGAATTTGTATCCGTACATTTATGCAAAAGCAGCTCGTATGACTGACGGTGTGTGTTTGAGTGGGGGGGAGAGGGGCAGCTGACTTTGAAAACAGTCTGCTATTTTTGTTGCTGTCAAACACTCTGTATCTTGTAATTTAATTTTCCTCCAGATGGGAATTTTGAGATTTGAAGTTTGATGTTATGGGCTTGTGTTTTTACCTGTGAGCAGTACGAGGGCGGCCAGGCATGCGAAGGCAGAAGCGTCCAGGTTTAGGCTCTGGAGGTGGGTGGAGAAGTCCCGGATGGAATCCAGCCATTCCCCGAACCCACGAAGGCACTGGAACCTGTGCAGCACCAAGCCGTTACAGAAGACTAGTTTATCCTCCGGCAGCATCGACCTGAGACACAGAGAACAGGAGATGAAGACTCTGGTTAGATCTCTCTTACAATCAAACGCTGCATTTTCCCTCAAGAGTTGTAAATTATGGCTTGAGATACTGGGGCAAGGAAGCAATTACAATAAAAACAATGAGAAAACCTGGCAGCATGCGTGCTCACACACAAACGGGACACACATCAAACACAGGCATGCAGCTGATTAAGGTTGTGTTTTCCAAATTATAGCATTTTAAAACATTCCTGTGTTTCCTTTCAGCAGGGCTGGGTGAAGGGTTAGGGCAGAGGGCTGCTCTATGTGTGTGTGTGTGTGTGTGTGTGTGTGTGTGTGTGTGTGTGTATTTTCAGATAGGTAAACTGTTATGGCTTTAATGTGCCCAGGCTGTGGTGTGCAGTGGAAACACAAAGCCTTAATGAGGAAATGAAAAGACTTCTCAGATGTATTTAGCCATCAGTTACTCACGGCACACAACATCCCACTCCTTTACCATCGAGCAGAGAGGGAACGAGAACAAGCAGTGAATGAGGGAGGGCTATTAATCGTCTTTACTAGTGCCTAAAAGAAGAGCGTGGCCTTCTTCAACGATCTGGTAAAGTGGATACGTTGCTGGATCTCAAGAAGACAACAATGGGTTGTAGAAGGCAGAAAGAGTGTGCTTGAAGAAGAAAGGGGGGTGGGGGGGAATCCTCAAATTACACCCTGCACAAACAGTGATTAAGAAGTTATGAGGAGAGGAAGAAATCCCATTTAGGCCCAATCATTCTTACTAGAGTTTAAAAGAGGAGCGTTACCCACTCCCAGCAGAACACATGCATACATGATGCTCGCACATCACCAGCTCTGTCAATCACACATTAAAAATATCTTTCCACTCTTATACACACAAACAAACACAATCAGTACTAGTCGCCAGGGTAAAAATGGTCACGCATGAGCAGAAGAGAGGGGAGAAAGAAGTAAGCGTGGTGGTGGTGGGGGATTTAAATAAGAAGCAGGGATGTTATGTGGGTGTTGGGAGAGGGTGGTAGCGGCTTTCTTTACTCTTCTGATATAGTTTCTTTATGCTGATGGTTATAGTAGTTTGACTCCTGGAACCTTAAATGGCTTCAGTGTTTTATGCAAACTATACAGTCTCATGGTTATGGTGCTTTCTGGACCTCCCAGTTGCTTTAGTGCCCTTATATTTAGTAAAACCCAAAACCAATATGGCTTTGATTTTATGGCTGCATATATTTTAATAAATTTCCCTTAAATGTAGCATTAAAATAGTGTGCATATTTAATGCTTTTTGACACTGTGCATTTGAATGATGAATTGTCTGATAGATGCATCAGGGTGGATTAGATTAAATCTTTTTACAAACTAATGGCTGGAATTTTCATTGAAAAAAAAAAAACAGAACAAAACTACATAATAAGTATGATAAACTTTGGATTGGAATAAAATATGAAGCCAATTCCCTCTAAATGTCTGTGAATCTCAGCTGACTCGTTGTATTTTTATTGCATTGTCCTGATTAAGTGAAATACCCCTCTGGTGCACAGAGCTGGTTAAAAAAAATACTAAGAGATATTTCAAAATACTGTTTGACCCATGATAGTAGCACATGAGCAAACCCACACAGACAGGCAGGCAGACGCGCACACACACACACACACACGCATGTTGAATGTCTGCCACACATTCCACTCACCCCTGACTACACTGTCACCACGGTAATCAACCAATAACCACAGAAACTGTTTAGCAACGGGGTGCTTACAGCAATGCAGGCCCAGAAAAGTGGTCAAATTTACTCTACACACACTGAACACACACACACTCACAAGCACACAGACATACGCTTGCTCCAGGGTCTGCAAGGCATCGGAGTTCAAGACAGGGTCAATGCAGGGCTGCATCAACAATGAGATAGGAGTGTGGACCACATCCTTTACTCTCACGGACAAAGACAGTGCTGTGTTTGTGTGCATTTTCCTCTGTGCCGTGGGAGTTTGGCTGATGGGAAGATGAGCAGTGTTTGTGTGTGTGAGCATGTGTGTGTTTGATAGAGTCAACCGTTTAGCGTGAGTCAGAGTCCCAGCCTGATCCCCCTCCTGCTGGGACTGTGATGCCACCACCCATCCTCTACCCACCCTGCACCTGGACCTACACTGTGAGGAGGAGAGAAGGTTTCTACATCATCAGTGTGCGTGAGTGTGTGTGTGTGTGAGTAAGTGTGCTTGTGTGTGTGACTGTGTTGGTTTTCTGCCCTAGACGACAGCGCAGACAAAAGGATGAGCTTGTAGCCCAACCCCCCTCCTCCCCATAAATTTAACCAGCCACATGCCTTACGAGAGCAGACCGGTAACCCGGGGCAATTCTGAGGCAAAGATGGGCAGGGTCAGTCATAATGGCACCACAGGTATCCCCGGGCGAGACGCACACGTGCTCACACACACACACACACACACACACACACCACTGGACGCACAAGGTAAATTAAGCCGATCACCTCTTTATTTCAGTCAGCTGAATTGAATATGCATTTTATTCCATAACAGCCCTTTTCAGTTTCTCAGCTGACTAGCTTTCAGATGGAATTGATCCTGTCAATTCACAGTTCACAATGTTAGCACAGTTTTAGTCCGCACATACACATACAGAGCTCTCTGTGCGTCAGATATCAGACGAGCTAAGCGGAACTCTGTGGGTGTAGCTGCTGTCATAGCTACAGACTCCATTCATAATTTGCTTCATATGGCGATTACTCAACTCCTCTCCTCCTACTCTAGAGATACACCAACACAGCAGCACGCAGCTTTGCCAGCACAGTTACACACTGTACTGTAACGGTAAATGCCTGTTGTTCCGTCGTAGGTGTGTAATCCAAAACATTTTAGATGTGTGCATATGGAGACTTGTGTACAAGTTTAAAACGTAAAATCAAATGTGTTAACATTCTCATCCATCCGCTTTTTTTTGTTCTTGTACAAAACAAGCGGCGTGTCCCCCACCTGTGAGCCAATCGCAGGACAAACAGCTCCAGGAAGGCAGAGTCTATGAGCAGGTTCTGATCGTCGCGCTGCAGCTCGGAGAACCCGGGAAGCCGGTCAGCCCAGCATCGCGTGGTCTCCATCGAGAAGGTGAGCAGCCTGTAAAAGAGCTGGATGTGCTCGGCATCCGAGGGCGTGGAAGGAGGGTCGGCAGCGCTGAACTGTAGAGAAAGACATAGGCAACCTCCCAATTAAACTTCTGAACAAGCCATATTTCCCACTGAAAACATGCATTTCTCTATACTTAAAGTGGGGTGTTGGGGGGGTACCTGGCTGTAGTCGAGGTCACGGGGTGAGCAGTGGGAATAAGCCCTGAGCAGAGCGGAGAGCAGGCTGA
Organism: Gadopsis marmoratus; assembly: GCA_036023855.1. Lineage (NCBI taxonomy): Eukaryota > Metazoa > Chordata > Actinopteri > Centrarchiformes > Percichthyidae > Gadopsis > Gadopsis marmoratus. The sequence goes on from JAVQJF010056492.1 coordinate 16,893, forward strand.
GGGGTGGAGAAGGAGGAGACGCTTCTGTCTGCAGGGGGCTCTTTGGTTTGGAAGGCAGACGGCCCCGGCGCCCCTTCAAGCTATCAGTACGTACCACTGTGAACCAGAGAAACAATGAAGAGGTTGTTCAGTTGAATCTGGTCATATTTATGCAGCTTGTATAAAGAACGTCTATTCTCTAACTGATAGGCTTGTTATCAGTATTTTATAGCAGTGGAATTATGAATGAAAGGAGGCTTTTTTCCCACAGGAGCTCTCCAACATTCCCACAATCCCTACACAGGAGGCGACCAGCCAGCAGATGGCAGCGGAGCTGTTCTAAGGGCTGCAGATCTGTGTAATTGAAAAGTGTGCGTGGGTTTGTTCGGTTTAAGTGAGTGTGTGTGTATTTGTATGACAGGTGAGAAACCTCAGGGAAATGAGGGCAGCATGAGTGCTACGCGGCACATCAGCAAAACATCTGTGTTGTGCAGCAACAGTCAGCTGTATCAGACGTGGTGACATAAATGGAGAGATGGAAAGTGTGAGAATGTTTGAGCAGGATGGTCACCTTTGTGTCTCTTTCAACGCTTTCAAAATCAACCGGATTCAGACATTTAAAAAGGTGCCTGGCACTAATTGTGTGTTTTCTGCTTCCTTCCTCCACCAGAGAGAGGACAGGTTACTGCTCCATGGATGTGTGTGATGCTGCCACACACCAGGTCATTACCGGTCCATTAAACCCAGATGGCAGAGGCAAACTTTATCATCATGGACTGGAGGTCAGATTTGTGCCTCCCTGTTTAGAAAGTTTTCGGAGCATATTAGGTGTGTGGTCACGTCCGTTTCTCTTACCTTCCTTCACCATGCCGACACTCAGACACTTCTGAAAGCGACAGTACTGGCAGCGGTTGCGTCTCCTCTTGTCCACAGGACAGTTCTTACTGGCCAGACACACATACTTGGCGTTTTTCTGCACGGTGCGCTGGGGAGAGAGAGGAAACAGGCATACCGATAATCAGCCTCCAAACACAATCAACCACCTAATATTTGATTTGTTAATTCAATTTCTGCCCCCCCCTTCCCCCCTTCCCCCCTTCCCATCAAAGAACGAAAGCAGAAGCTCGCAGGTCAGATTTTAATTACGCTCTGAAAGGCGGCGGTGACATCAGTATAATTAGATAAAATTAATTTTCCAACAAGCCTCGCCTGCAGGGGGGACAATTTTATTAGCGCGGAAGCTGACAATGGAGACCGAGCGCGTGGCGTGCCGAGGCGGGTCCCGCGAGACTCGGGGGGCCGCGGCCGCAGTAGCTGCCTGATCGGATCGTTAGTGAGGCTCGCGGGTCAGCGTGCGCCTCCCTCCGTCGGCCCCGCGGGAGCTGTTTTCTCCTCGGCTGGCTCGCGCGATGATTACTGACCTTATTACAACGAA
>JAVQJF010056504.1:0-16310 GCA_036023855.1 Gadopsis marmoratus
CACCCTGTGTGGTCCCTGTCTCCGGTTCAGCAGTTCTCCTTCCTTGGACCGCTTCTGGTCGGTGCTGCCCCCTGCAGACCAGAACACCCCACAAGAGCTGCAGTGTTGGAGATGCTCTGCCCCAGTCGTCTAGACGTCACAGTTTGGTTCCTTGTCAAAGTCACTCACATCCTTCCGCTGCCCATTTTGCCTGCTTCAACACATCAACTTAGAGGACAAAATGTTCTTGTTGTGGAAAATTGTCTACATATTTCTAAATAAATTACAAACATTGGATATCTTCTTCTTGGTTTTCTTTGCTGTACCAAGAACGTACTCAACACTGACGTCTAAGCTGAGCTACATACTGATCCATGACTTCTGTGTTCCTGCCTTTAAGTGATTTGGTAGCATGGTAACTGGAGGAAAGCTACACACAATGCTCCCAGTGAAAAACATGTAGACTATGTTCAGCCTTAGTTCAGCTTTAATGTACAGAGAAGGTCAGCGAAAGAAAGGGGAATCAGCAGAACCCTGGGAATCTGAGTCACCAGTGGAATGGCTGCCATCACAGTTCCTTAGTGGGCTTCTGTCACTTTTATCCTGGTAAACTTCAAAATGAACTGCAATGAAATGAATTTACTGTAGTATGCTGTGACTTGTTTATAGAGATACCTTTTCTTTAAGACCAGCACAAGCAGCGCTCTGACCATATTTGTTTGACCCTGAAACTGGCTTTGTAAAGAGCAAAAAAATTACAATTAAATCACCATCAAAAACTAACATCTAATGTTTTCAAAGCAGGGAAATCAGTAAAACATTGATCTCTAAATTAGTGTGAGCTACTCTTCCAGTTTCTGTTGTCCATAGCTGCTTTATACCAAATGACAGGTTTCTTCTTCAGTTTATTAAATCCAGAGTTGCAACACTTCAAGGACAAATTACTTCAAAACCGAGGGCCAATAATTCACCTAGATGTACCCAGTACAGTTCTACACAAAGCCGTGAATAGTTTACCTTTATTAAAGGTCACCATAATACGGAAAAAATGAAATATGGAAAAAATATATAATTTATTCCATCAGGTTGACACTTTGGTAAATTATTAATTCAATTGTGGAAATTAGGCAATATCTCTTTAAATATTCACAAACCATTTTAAGGCCCAACAAATACTGTTGAAACGATTTTTGTCTTTATTGTGATCAATAACTAAATAGCTGTTAATATAATAGAATATTTTTTTTATGTTGGAAAGCAGCACCAACTACACAAACGTCATCAACGGTTAACCCATGGAACAGGACATCCCATTATTAACTATTGTGACATCACCAGGGGCGGAGTCATAGAAGGGGAGTATGTGTCGGCCGGATGGCTGAGACAGAGACTACAAACCAGCATGGCCGGAGAGCAGGACTACAGAAACCGCACGCAATCGGGCCGCCGGAGGAGCAGGTGCGGCCCAGCTGAACCACATCACCTGATTATCACCTGATGAGCTGAGAACACGGACAAAAGGGGCAGAGGGAAGGGAAACCGGGTGGCTGACAGTCAGGCCAGAAAGGCTCCCGAGGAAGATGAGCCGGGACACACGTTGAGTCCCAAAGGCGGCTCGTGACGCGCCGACAGAGGTAGCGGACGAACCCTCCAGGAACCAACAAAAGAACAGTTTCAGGCTTGTTGCGTTTTGAGTCGTGTTTAATAAAACCAGGGGTTGAAATACACTGACCTTTAAGTTTAGCCGGGTTTTCGTGGTACTTCCTCACTCTACACCTGTCTGATGAGGGTCGGTTATGTGCCCCCGGGACGTCACACTATACAGTTTGCCTGACCAGTCATTTCTTTTAACTTCAGCGTAAAAACACCACAGCAGCAATTACCAAAGACGGAGACAGTAAGAAACCCCACAGCAATGATATCATAGCACCAACAGCAGAGACACAATAACACAGCACTCATTGCAAAGGTGAGAAACACCTCAAACCATCGCTGGAACACTAATTCTACCGCTGTGTAAGAACATGGTCAGTGTGATGTTGGAAACAGATGCAGCTGAAGAGCTGGAGAACATCCTCCTCTCAGATAGAGGTACCATCAGACAAAGATGTTGTTAGGAACAAACTCAGTCTGCGGCAGGATTTCCCTGCAGATCAGCGATTCTACAGATGTCAGCAGATACTGCCAGCTAACAGCAAACATTTAGGTATGTGGATGGGGATTCAACAAGACCTTCGTCTTCAGTAAGCAGCTACCCAGTCACACAACGCGGGAAGAGATTTTCAGGTGACATACCGATTTTAAAGAGTTTAACCTCACCTGGGCTTTGGGTGACAGCATCTGCACAGACGGAGCGGCTGCAGTGACGGGTGAGGTTAAGGGCTTTGTGACTAAAGTGAAGGAGCGGACTCCTACTGTCCAAGCAACCCACTGCCTCTTGCACTGTGAACGGACTGGAGCGATCGTGAACATCATATCACGTCCCGTGAAATCTCGACTATTCTCAAAATTCTGTGCACGAAGATGAGGGCTGAGCACCAGGCGTTGCTACTTCACACAGAGGCGAGGTGGACAAAGGTCCTGACCTGTCTGTATGGACTGCAGGATGAAGAAAGACAGTTTACCAGGGAACATGAATCGGGCATGGGGCATCGTGGGTAAAGCTGGCCTCTCTCTCCGACATATTCAGCCAACTAAATGACCTTAACAGCAGAATACAGGGGAAGAACAAAACCATTCTCAGCCCAACAGACAACTGCAAGGATTTCGGACACGCTGGCGGCTGACTGTAATGGGTGGGTCAAAGAGAAGTTGACCAGGTTCTTCCCCTCCGCCAACCTGGAATACTATGACTGGGTTCATGCACAATTCCATCCTCTTTCATCCACATCAACCCAGAAACTGACCATGAGACAAAAAGAACAACTGGCTGAACTCAAAGAGGTTTGCTAGCTGGAAATGGCCTTCGCACACTTGCCCATTGATATCTTCCCCTGGATAGAATATAGAATGTATATCTTCCAATTTGAAGCAACATAAGTTATTGTAATAGGGAATACATTTAGCAAATAGGCCTACCTAATTCTAATTGATGATCTTTGTGTCTAACATATTTTTGTTATTGCAGTTGAACTAGCCTAGCTATTATAAGAACATAATCTGACACATGATTTGGTTATATTGTATAGTCTGTTATTACATTATAAATAATATAATTATTTGCAAACTGATTTTTTTGAAAGCACTAGTCACAATCCCTTAATTTCCAGAAACATGACTTTGTGACAACACGTAATTCAGCCTTGTTGTTATGATTTTTATTAAGATTTGATCAAATATGATTGAGTGATTTTTATTGTAAATGGTCTATTTGAGATGCATTTTACCCTTTATATACATTTTATTACAGTATATTTATCAGGATGCATACATCAATATTTTGAGTTAAAAAACAGTGTTTCATAAGGGAACACAAAAAAGTTTGAAAACCACTGCTTCAGACTACTTTTAGTCTGAAACTGTAAAAATATCTACACTTAACCGTAGAACACATGAAACCCAATTCAGACCCCCTACCTACCACATGTGAAATTAAGACATGTAAATCATTTTGTATTCCATTTTCTGTTGCTTCTGCTCTCTTATGCTCTCGCTTTCATGCGTTCAATCCCCACAAAACCCCAGAGAAGAAAAGGCACAGCTTTGTGGTGTGCATCCACACAGCAGTGCAGATTACCTGGGAGTTGACTGACTGGCCCATGGGAATGCGGGAACACTCCAGTGCATACTGCTTCACACAGAAGTAACAGCCCTGGCAGCACATGGAGAACACAGGTTATTTATTTGAAAAAAACATTAAAGGGAAACTAGTATTCTTAAACCTGGGCCTGTTTGATTTTTTGGGGGATTTTCTTTTTCAAATTTTGGGGTCAAAATTTAAAGTACCATTAGTTTAGGAATTGGTCCAGTAGTTTGCCATCCCCGAATGGGCTGCAGTCTGACAACATGTCTGACAACATTATGGAAAGGATCCCTTCAGAGACAGACTGTTAAAGAGTAAGACCCTTTTGTCTTCCTGCAACAACTCAACAGATACGTTTCCTTGAGCAAGACTTTTAGTGGATGTACTTTTCACGGGCGAAATTACACACAAGGATGCTCTTGCAGCCATCACAGCCTGTTCGTGGATACCGGTGGAGGTGATCTGCTGGAACACTTCCAAAACCTTTGGTAAGTATTAGTCATTCCACCTCCAACATTTGGAAATCTAGGGCCCAGGTTTAGGGGTAGAGTAAGTTTACTTAGTTTCATCAGGGTAGCTGCAGAATGACACAATGATAGTTTAACCATTTAAATGGCCTTCAATGGAAATTCTGAATAAATTGAGCCACTTAATTCCATCCACACAAGCGCAACAAAAAAATGATGTGGAAAACATACAGCACTACATAAAAAGAAAAACAGAGACCAGGAAACACATTGTGATGTTTTCCTGCAAAAAGTGAGGCCTCACTAGCAGACGAGGCATATGGGTAAAACTTAGAACTGTAATCACACATTATTCCTGGTCCCAACAATATGCCTAATTTCACTGGTCTTCTCTTCTATGGCTCTGCATGAATGACATCACTCGATTATCTCAGTGTGAACAGAAAGTCTGCGTAATAAACTGGGGGGTGAGGAGCTTGAAAGGCTTTGGTGTTTACCAGCAAGCAGGTCTAATAAAAGATGCTACCGAGTTCCAATATGGGAAGTCTAAGAAATAGTGATTTTGGAGCTTGACCTATGTTAGGGAATACAAGTCAGGATATCACGACCTCTGCTGCTTCAATTTAGAGGACACATTTATAGCCATGCTAGCAGCATGGCTCTAGGAATCGCAGGGTCAGCCAGCAGGCCACTACTTCAGTCCTGAGTCAAATATCAGCTACTGGATGGAAAGCCATGCATTTTGCAGACATTTGTGTTCTCCTCAGGATGAACCGCAGTAACTGTGGCGATGCTCCGACTTTCATCCAGTGCCATCTCCAGGTCAACATTGTAATGTGTCCAATACTTTGGTTTATGACCAAATATCAGCCTCATTTGGATTGTGTTTACTGCTAAAATGTTAGTAAACTAACATTTCAAAATGTACTCAGATGCTGTCACACGCTGCGATACCTGTAACCATGTTTTAAACTGTTGACCATTTTGAAAGTATGTTTGAAGTCTGTGAAAATTCATTTTAATACTACAGTCACACACCGACACCACTGGCTGTCTGGAGAAGTCATCCATCCATCCATCATGTCATGCATTAAGTATTGTGATGTAAGCAAATATGCATAGTGCCCTTCATGATCCTCGTCTCACCTGGAAAGCCAGTTCCATCAACACGATCCCCCCTGGCAGCGCCCTCTGGAGGTGATATGCAGTAGTGCCAGATGCTGTAGTCTGTAAAGTTAATTTACAAATCAATCTTACAATCATGGTTTGTCCAATCTAAGGAACACATTTGTAATTGGATTACAATGTATTTAGCTTCCAGGCAACAGCAAAGTCACTATATAAACTCAACATCTAATATCTCAATAAAATAAATAGTGCTCCTGACATCAGAACACTGAGTGAAATTATAAAATAATTAAGAATGCTGAAATCAGTCACTATCACTCACTCATCCTGTTGAGGGAGGAGGGAGGAGGGGCTCCCATTATAGACGCACGTACTGTATATACAAGAATTTGTGAAATCATATGCTGAAACATTTGGGCTACATACAGTCTGTTTCCAAATTAGCTTGTTCGTATTATCGTTTCCATCACCGCATCCTCACTACTCTGCTGTGTGTGTGTGTGTGTGTGTGTGCTAACACAGAGAGGACAGAGAGGAGAGGCTGTATGTTTGACCATAAATGACATCAAATTACACATTTTCTGCTCTGCTCATCTCCCTCCCTGGTCTCGTCAAGTACTGATAAAAGATCCAACCTTACAATATGTACATGTTCTTACAAGTTTGGAACCAGATCCAATTCAGAAATGGGATTCGGGGGGCATCGCAATTTGTGAGCCGTTTCAAATTGTTATCCGTGTGCCACAAAGGACAATAACTTCCACTCCGAGCCACGTCTCACTGATGTTGGCAGCAGTGAAAAGGTTACCACTACCTGACATACAAATACACCAGGTTTCTTGAATGCCCTGCAGGTAACCGAGCACTGCAGTCTTTCTGAATTATTACACCACGCACATTATATCAGCGATGTTGTCTTCAGAAGCATACATCTGGTTTATAGGAAAAAATACAGAAACATACAGAGAAATATATACAGTGGACAGAAATGTGCCAGTTTCCACTGCATGAGGTGAAAGCTCAGAATATCTTCTCTTCCCTGCTGCCCAGCATTTGGCTTTGACTCACAGCATTGCCTTCCGTCTGTATGGTCCGTCTCACCACCACTCAAAGCATGCAGCACTTCAGAGTGTCTGTCAGCGATGCTTTATGGTTGTCATTTTTGGTATTTTGGCTGCAGTACTGTACATCATTTAGATTGTGCATGTAGCAACAGTGTTAGTTCATGTGTCGGTATCAAGAAGAGAATAAATGAAAAAGGTTCTTATGAATCAAACACTACACGGAATGAAGGGAAGAATGTTGCGGCAATTTTGTGGAAAAGCTGGATGTATGGACTTTTACTATATTTATATGAGCCACAGTTACAATAGCACAGTCTGGATCATGTGTGTGTAGAATACCAAGCCATCCCTGAGATGACCACTAACCTTAGGGCTGTCCTCGCTCTTCTGCTTCACATAAGAAAAAGACATCCTCCCTTCTGATGAAATAGAGCTCAGCATGGCAGCACGAGCCCGGGCGATGCTGTAAGAGGTGGGAGTTGGGGTGAAGGGATGATCAAAATACATATAATTAATGAACACTGCTCACAACGGAGGAACAGACGAGACTAAGGGACTGGAGTGATACATGTTTTACGTTTCACACAAAAAATGAGCAGGTAGATGTGGAAAAAGCGTTTGTGATGCTGTGTAACACACATCATCCATTTACTAATGGAATGGTCAGGCAGTTCATATATTTCAAGACAGCAAACCAAAAGCTCGGGCTGTTGTCTGAAATACGCAATATTGGATGAAAACAATGTTATTCTTTAAATTGAGTTGAAGTTCATGTACTTTACATACTGCTACTGCTAATGATGGTTTCACATGAAACTCAGCTTACTTTGATCGAGGGGAAAGACTCAAAAATCATAGCATGTGGCAAACACAGGACAAACCCACTGGCAAAGACGAGCAATAGTCACAAGTAGACATTCATCAACAACTGAAGGCAAAAAAGAAACTATTCTTGCAGATACAGACCTGCGAGCAGGAGACTGAGGCCGGACCTGGACTAGAATGAAGCCCATGCTCTGCAGGTACTGGACATACTGCTGGAGGAAGGTGCTAGAAATCTCAAGCAGCCAGGGTTCTTCCTTCAGTCGGCTGGGCAGCATTTCCACTGAGTCAGTGCTGTAGCTTCGGTCCCGACCTGATGCTGTGGAGTCACTGGAACGATGCCGTTTCTGGCACACAGATTCATTTCATGAACATTTACAGAACCGTGCACGTCACTTAAAGACACAAACAAGACTCAAGTATGCAGACCGGAGTTTCTGTACCATTGTATAGATTAAACAAACATAAAATGACTAATTGCCACTAGCTTCCAATAGTTTATTTGACTGAAAATACATCCATGTGATTTATGAATCGATAGCATGTCCCCTAGAAGCTCTGCTTTAGGGGCAACAGGTCATGGAATGAAGATTTTCAAGTGACCTCCAGTGGTGGAGGAAGCATTCCAGCTAAAGTGGGAGGCCTGGACAGGCTTGGATAGCTCAGGGGAACACAGACACATACAGCAGATGGACAGCCATTTCTGTAGTCAGGGAAACAAACTCAGGGGTGGTGGGAGTTTAGGGAGGCCAGGATGAGGGACTTTGGTTTGAGAGATTCTAGCATGCTCTTCTCAGGGCTCTCAGCAGCGGAGACCTACTGACCTGGGGATATAATCAGGCAGTAGAACAAACATGGAAGGACGTCCTGAACCTGACCAATATGTCTTCCATGGAGGAGGCCGACCAGAGGACCAGTGGGAAGACCTACCAATCTCTTTGGCTCAGGGCCCAGCTCACATTTGGGCTTTTCCATGCCTGCATGGTGTCAGCGTTTCTCCTCTGCACTGCACAGCAATGATGACAGTAAGAGCCTGTCACCTGCAGTCCTTTTCAGCTCACTGTGGCTGTTTCAGTTTGTACCATTCCTGCCTGTAATAATTCAACCTGATCCAATGACTACATTTATATATACATAAACATACAGTACATGTGGTTGATTAGACCTGTTTTTGTTGAAGAATAGCAACACTAACTGTGATAACTTGGTGACAAACACATTGCACTTCCTATAAGTAAACCTTTTTTCCTGGTGACGTAGTTTGACTGACTTCATCAGGCTGTGAACGCAGAGGACACTAGGACACTTGTCCTGAGCTTGAGTTTCTGCCCTAAGTGAAGGAGTCAATTTGGCAATAGCAGGACGTTGTCATGGTGAATTTAGAGCTACGTTTAAAGGCAAAGCTCTTGATTTAGCAGTAAAGCTCCATTGTAACCCTCATCTATAGTCAATGCTGCAGCAAAGGACAGCCTGGACACCACAGCTGAAAACGGCTGGATGGATGAGTTCATTGTTACCTACATGAGAAGAAAGTTCCTGCAAGTTTTGAAAAGCAAAATTCAAGCACGTTCAAGGTACCTAAACCAAACATTTCCAGACTCTCTAAGGCTTTAGTTGTTACTATAAATGCCAGGAGACAACAAATAAATATGATAATGGGATCATTTCATTCCAAATATGATGTTGATGTATGTAGAATCAAGAATTTCTCACCAACACTATGGACAAAATTATTTAATTTCATACATTTTTGAAAGAAGAACAGATCAGAACAGAGCCAAAAGGCACATTTTCAAATGTTGTCCCCTCAGAGTCGGTGTAGACCGGCTCTATATGAACAAGTGGTATGAGATAACTTTGTTATATGGCGCTGTATAAATGATGTTAGCCAAAAACACAACAATAAATAATATCAAATACCACAAAGGGTGCTGCAACAAAGAAGAGGCAAAATGTGCAACTGTCTCTACTTTTAATTTAGCTTGTGTTGTATGTAGAGTATGCTAATGTGAGCTCTTGAGTACTGAATCATAAAATCACTATCTATGGACGCCATTTAATCAACACACAAGATCCTCTTCCTGTAACTTTCCTTCGAGTCAGCCGGCAAACGTACCTTTACTGGAGGCTGAACGATCTGCTCCTCTTGGATTTGCTTGCGGAAGATGGGGTCAAAGAGGAGCGGGGTGGCACAGTAGTGGACCAGCCTGGATGACTGCTTCAGGGTTTCCAAATCTGCCCCCTGTTGAGACACCCATGGCTATCATCACTTAAGGATAAGACGACACCGCAGAGGGTAAACTTTGAGAGACGTGGGATGATTGTGATTCACAAGACTGTGACAATTTTGTGGTCAAGAATAAAGTGTACATGACTACACATTGTCGCTCATCGTGGTCAGACTCCGCAGCATTCGCAGGCAGCTGCGACATCACAGATCTGGCAGATGGACACTAAACTAAGGGATGGACATTCAGATCCAAACCTGACTATGATGCAGTCAGATCACATCTAAGAGTTAATTTAGTTCATCCAGTGGCATGAAAATCCAGCTAAAACCAAATGCCAAAGTGGGCCCGGGTCATGCTGAAGACCTCCTCTTGGATTTGCTTGAGCTAGAGAGCTCTGTGGGTGTCTGCTGAAATATCAAAGGCGTACATTTAATGTCACCATGTAACCTCTGTGGAGATGTCTCTGTGGCAGACAGACGTTGTAATTAGCCCGGATATTCCCCATTTTGAAACAAGGCAATACTAAATGATTTCCCCGAGGAATTAAGTGTAATTGTAGCTCCTCAAAGCCATAAAGTGGTGAGAGGCAGCATCCCCCCACATTTTGTCAAGTCCAATTAGCCATATTTGATATTAGGCTTCTTTCACAGTACAGGAAGTTAGCAGTCAATTCTGACTTAGTGGTCAGATCCAGTTTGTTGCTAGATTGTACGCATTATGTTTGTAATATAATTTTGAATGTCACCTTTCTGAACTAAGCCCACGAGCACACAATTGTGACTGAGCCTGCATTTCATAATCACATGTACAATAAGTACAGAGGCTCATACCTCAATATGTACCTCTGTACGAGCAGTGCTCCAAACACAGGCTGGGACTGTTACTGCCAGAAATCGCATGCGTGATAAAGATTTACATGGAAATGATGAAATCAGAAAGGACCAAGTAAAAGTTAAGACTCTCAAGCGCAGCTGTGTTGGCTTTGTCCTTTTTCAGCAGTTTCTTTTTATGTAATCAAAACGCAAACAGTTACGTTACAGTACTTGATGTGTCTTTCGTAATGACGAAACATTCTGTATAATTTAGCTACGTTCTCACTGTCCCTCTGCTGTACACGCCAAAGCAGCCGTCTCCTTCTTTTTTCTTCTTTTCTTTTCTTATGTCTGCTTGTGGTTTGGGATACTTACTGAAATAGGCATGTTGGACTGTGCTGACCTCTGCTGCCAAGTCACGAACAGGTTCTCTATCTTCATCTGCTTCTCCAGTTCTGTCAGTACAATGACAAAGCCCGTAGATTGATTGGCTCACTTGACAAAAATCATTATTATTAGTATTATTAGTAGTATTAACCTCTCCGCTCAGCAGCTTTAATCTCCAAGAGCTGGCCGCCATGTCGGGCCACCACATCCCCCTCCATCAAGGGTCGGGTGGTGCAGACATCCCTCAGAGCCTCATCAAAGGGAAGCAGCTCAGAGGGGAAGTGGAGCGGAGCAAGACTTCGAACAGAGCTACCCAGCCTGCCCTGCTCTTTACTGGGCAAAGGAGGAACTGTGCTGCGCAGCAGCGCATCGGGCTCCATGGAGGGGCTCAGGAATGTGTTGGGATCCTGGAAAAGACAGATGGAAAGTAAGAAAGAAACAATCATTGGAAAAAGACAAAGGACATCAACTGAATGGTTTGACAATACACGCCAAACTAAAAGACAGCAAAGACAGACAAAAGAAGCTCTTGAATCCACAGAGTACTTTTAAATAACAATGATCCCCGTTAGAGTGAAAGGATCATCCAAGCACTTTTTCAGGAATATTCAGGTATTCAACGTTATCAATGACCTGGCCACCTTCAACCCACTAAAGACTTTAGGGATGCACTCACACGCTCTGTGCATCCAATCTAGGATGATTAAAGCATTAATATCTGCACGGTCAGCTTTAGCACTGGGATGCTACAGATCTCACAGCGAGTCGCTTTCATCATCTGGAGCAATGACCAAAGGTTTACATTTTTCTGTATTACATTACATTGTAGCTGATACATTCACTTAACTGTATATCAGTGTTGATGGGCATTATTAACATTGTTGGTGTGCCCTGGCTGCTGTTGAGAGGAACTTTTGGGCGAGTTTGTTCAGCCGAGCAGCTCAGGGCCCAGATGCCCCAGTGCCACAGAGCTGGCCGCACCATGCCCACAGGCTGGGGGGTCAAACTGTGCACTGGTGCTCCCCTCTGCTTTTCATCAGGACCACGACAGATGAAGCTCTGTTCAGGCAAATTTTCTGCTGCTCTGACTCTGCCTTCTGCCCGAACTCATTAGTAATGCAGTGATGAAGAGCGGGGCCATCGGAGGGAAAGGAAAAGTTTGGTCCTTTCTGTTCTTTGAGCTTGTTTTGTAACTGGCCGTAGGGGGGAGGCTAAAAAGGCATTTGGTGTCTTCCTTTGCTGTAAAACGCGGCTCTAATAAATCTTTACAGCAGCCTATTCTACACAGAAATGTGTGTGACATTGTTCTGCATTTTTTTAGCCCTTTCTAATTAAACTGCGTTGCATGCTTTATGTCAAATTCCCAATCTTCCCCACATTCACCATGATATGTGGGCTGTTGTTGCACAAGAAGCAGACCATAGCACCTCAGTCCCTGCTTTCCTAATCACAGTGTTATTGATCTATTATCTAAAAAGATCTGTTCTTCAATAACCACTCAAAGGTACTGTAGGTTAAATTAAAGTATAAAATCATACGATAGATTACATTTCTCGATTGATGTGCCATTTAAAATTATTTTAAATAAAATACGTGTCTGCCACCTGGATTTAGTGGCTTTTTAGAAACAGTGGAAGACTATTAGTAATAAGTCATAGACTGGCAGCTCGGCGGTCTTATACTTGCATGGATGGTAATAGTGATGAACAAAAAGATCATTATTTTAACAGCAACAGCAGTTGCCGAGGAAGACTGTTACTCATGTGCTCTCTCTACTCACATTTTCCCAACCAGTTCCAAGGCTGGACGCAGCAACCTTTTAGTCACAAGACTAATTATCAGTCTGTCTTTAGCGTACTGCCACAATCCAAATGTTGGAACCAAGGCAGGTTGTTAGAGATGCTTAGCAAATATATTTGTAACAGGCAGTACACTTAACAAAAACCGTCCCTATTCAGGCCTCTCTATGCCAAAGCTGGCAATAAATAATCCAGGAGGATAAATGGAAACTGACTAGGACTAAATTGCATTGAGGTAATTAAGTGTCAGCTACAAGGCCATTGATGTGACAGGGCTGTATTTCCAGGATGTGATCAGGTCAACAGAAGAAGGCAGGAAAAACAGAGGGCTGATAATCAAGAAGAATAAATGCTTAGTCACTTGGCTGAGCAATCTTGTTTTGGTTTGTGCCCCCGAAACCATCCGTCACATATTGATCTGCAGCTCCATATTTAATACAGGAGGTCCAGGGGGTTTGCTGAAATACTCAAACCATAAAACAAGCCTGAATAAAGCAGAAACGAGCTATGATGGAGCTGCAGGTGTTAGCGATATAGGGGGAATTTAGTGACAGCCTCTGCCTGCGAGCATCTAGACTGAATGTCACCTGAAATTGATTCAGTTGTAATTCAATATAATCTGGAGGAGGAAAGGCAGCATGTACAGTGCAGTGTTTCCCCGCAGAACCAGGGGAAGAGGCTTCTAATAACTCACCATCTAGTATAAGTTCATAGTTCAATATAAGTCAACAAATATACATCCATTTAAACAGCATGGCTGTTTTCCATCCCGTTCTACTACTGACTCACTGGCATTGTTACTCGTGTTAAAGACGCAACTGCGTCAGTGTCTTTACCTGCATGGAGTCCATTTCGTGGATGGGTGCATCAGAGAAGCAGTAGTGATGGAAGAGGCCCATCTTCTGGTTGAGCAGGCAGTGGACAACATGAGCCCTCGCATTCTGCCACTTCACAAGGCGGACCAGCTCACGGTTCAGAGAGGCGCCCAAGTCCACAGACCAGTTATAGCTGTACAGAGTTACCTAAAGCAACAAGTCAAAAACACCCATAAGACGCTGCATTTATATATTCAATTAAATTTAACACATATTCACTGGGAGGGATCTGCAAATCCTCCACCCTGTTAATCACTGCTCAGAGGTTCAAAGGGCCGGTTCAAGCTGCTATCTACTCATGCAAAAGGTTTGGGTTTTATCTGCCTAGGTTCTCCTTGTTGCTCTGGATAATCCACCTCCAAACCTCGCTGTCATTTTCATAGGCACCATTTCTTCTGCAGAAAGAAGCTCCAATAAAAACTGCTCACAGAGAGGGAACATTGCTTATGGAAAGATATGTTCCTGTCAAATGTTTAAATGTTCAATGCTGTGAACACCACCAACTACATTCCATCTATTGTGGGAGGTGGGACCAGTTGTTTAAAAATATATTTCTGCTGCATGTTATAGTGTTAAAGGTTAACTGTAGACACTGTTTGAGAAACAGCATTTAGATTTGTTAAATGACAATGTTTGGAAATATAGGCTCCTCGTGAAGTTACTAATGTAACTTTAATTCAGAGATGCATCCACAGCTGGAACAAACAATAAGAACTCTGTCTTGTTCTCTGTTGGCCTGAGGCATATTCACAATACAGGGGCTTCCATATGCCAAGTCACCTTTTTGTCCAGGATGCTGATGAAGAGGAACCTCTGGCGGGGAGCCAGTCCTGCCCCGGCCTGGCTATGACTGAACCAATCGCTCTGCTCCAGGGCCTCGAAGCGCTGGAAGCCCTTGTGAGCTGGGCAGGGGAGAGAGAAACTCAGTGAAATGGAAAAGCAATATGAATCAAAGCCAGACAGCACAGCGTGACAAGTCCAACACAGACTCCCCGCTGACTTTCAGGACATTCTTTATGTTCTTTACCTAACTGAAGTAGTAAATGGACAGCACGTACCAAGACTTTGAGATCAACTTTTATATGCAAGTCATTTTACATTTACTAGGATCTGCTCAGCGGCTCTTTAAGCGCAGAGGCCAGATGCACGAAGTGGCCAAGATTCTCTGAGAGGTTTCTAAGGTTTGGTTGTGAAATGGGTGAAAGCTTTACTTATCAGAAGAAACAGTAATGCTGAAGAAAAAAAATGTGATGAATGGGGGAGACTGTCCACTATATCATGGTAGGGATCATATATAAATTATATTAAATATAAATTTGTACTATAAATGCTGGTACAAATATGGTGATGAGATCGTTTGATTGTGTCAATGATGAAACATCAAATTATGTTGAAAATAGAGCATTTGTGTATTCAAATTCAAGCATATTCCTAACCCGGAAGACATAACGGTTCAAATTAAGCATTTTCCAAACTTTGTACGAAAGCGTGTAATTATCTCGTCAATGATTTTTATTTAATTCTATTCTTTTTTAAATGTATTTTATTTCACTTTTCATTGTCTTTTAAAGAAAGTCATTTTCGTGGAGGTGTGTAGTCAAAGATTCAGTTAAAAAGTCAGTTTACAAACCGCAGTTACAAGCTGAGGATGAGAAGAAACTTTATTAATGTTTGTCCCTGTAGATGTTCAGTACACAAAGTGTAATAAATATATCATCATAAGACATGACATGTTGATTAACTGGATCTTCAACTGTCTTTGTGTTGGAAAGCCAAACTTGCCGTTTGTCCACTCTGAAGCTGTCGTTTGTTAAATAATACACATTTTTAATAAAGCAAATCAAAAATATACAAAGCAAAAAACATTTAAAACATCCAATCAGCATCAGGTTGTTGAGCTGAGAGGCAAACTTACGTGTGAACCTACTTAGCACTGCGATGTTTTCCTCATCTGAACTGTCTTCTGTAGGCAAACAGAGATGGTACAAACAGCAAGGCGGCATGGACAGTGAAACACACAGCTCGACACAAACTGATGTAAGCCCACACTCGTAATGTTAGACAGCTGCTAGCGTGGACAGAAAAACACACAATCAGAGCAGCAGCAAGGGAGCATGTTGAAGGCTTCCACACAAAACACACATTCCTCTACACATGAGGTTAAAACGGGTGTTAGCAACATGCTGCCGACACATATGTATTCAAGTCATTGCAGTCATATATAAATATTTCATTTTAACAAAAATTACACTATAACTTTATTTTACTATAGTTTTTTTATTTCCTTTCTATACCATCAGAGTATTCCATTGGAATTTAAAGTCTTTATTTCCATAGCAAAAAGATTAAGTCCTAAGTCCTATTGATTAGTTGCATATTAGGTGACTGGCTGGGGCATTTCCAACATCTGGATAAACATTAAACTGGTGGAGTCCGGTGGACTAGGAAAACAAAACTAAATACATTTTTGAGAGAAGCAGTGAACAGTGAAACAGTGAACTTTAGGTTACTTGCGTAACGTGGGTTCTCTGAGTAGCATGAGTGAGTGTCTCACATTGGGAAGCACCTACGGCAGGGTTGCCCAACCTTTTTTGAACCAAGAGCTACTTTCAAATTTGACTGTCCGCCGAGATCTACCAGTCTAAACAGGGAGCCGCAGCCTGCCAGTATAATGTAATGCACACAAATAATACTATGCCTTAGTTTATCATGTACACATGTGCATTACAACTGATGGACCTACAAAAGGCACAAAACATTTAGTCACAGGAATTTGGAACTGAAAAATATCAAATTGAACTTCATGATTAAAGTACCTGCCTTTTGTACACAAAGATTTGTGGCAGTGGGTGAACAACAGGATTCCACCAAACCCATTTGTAGTGAAGCTGCTGACCTACTTCAGGTTGCACAATATTTCAGTGTTTTTACATTTTACCACAGATAGTATTCACAGTACTATATTCTTCTCGTGATCGACTGGTTGGGCACCCCTGCCCTAGGG
>JAVQJF010056514.1:0-73167 GCA_036023855.1 Gadopsis marmoratus
CAGCCCGGGCCCCCCCCCACCCGCCCCCGCCCCCCCCCCCCCCCGCGGAGCCCCGCCCCCCCGCCGCCCCCCCCCCCCGCCGGGGGGGCGGAGGTGTTGCCTACAGTCAACAGGATTACTGGCAGTTCACGGCTCCAGAGATCACCTCTCTTCACAGTCTGTAGTGGCCCTGAGTGCATCCCACATGTGCACAGTAGGTATTTGTACAGTGAATCAGTGAGTGTTAGATTATGATGGTGTTGCCAGGGTGATGGCTGATGGGACCTATACGATGTTAGTACACTAAGAGGATTATACGTTGGTTAGCTTTAGTCGTACATCAAGGGCATTTGTGTCACTGAACTCAACTTGGCTCAACAGCTGTGCCCATTTATGTTGCGTACTCTTATTACATATAAAGTAATCTGAAGCTCAAGAGCATCTGGACCTGCTCAGCTTGTCTTCCGTGTCACGTCACCCCCTACTCCTGTGTCCCAGCATGGGCGTGTAGTGTTTATGCCATTGTACTGCGGTATGATGTATTGTTAATGACTAAGGGAGCAGCAGTAGGAAGGGCAGCAGAAGGGAAGGGTGGTGGGGCTCTTTAGAGGAAGCTAAGCAAGGGACGGGACATCCTGACCTGTTGGGTCTTCTGTCAGTCAGTCTACATTCTCCGTAATCTTCCCCCTCATCCAGCCCAGCAGCTGGCCCCAGCCTATTTATAGCACCACCGCTGCCCTGGGAGAAGCAGGGCTGGAGAGCAGGAGGAGGAGCTCAGTTTGTGGAAGTATAAACTCTGACTTGTACACAGCACAACAAAAATATTGGCATTAGATGTGTGGCGATGTATAGTGTGTGTGGGTACTGTGTTTATGCTTGCATGACTTACAGTCAACAAATCTGAATACTTGACCTGACCTCGACTTCTGACCGGAGGATTTTAAATAACATCCCTATCAAATCCACCTCTTCCTGTTTTGCAAGTCATATGTAACATGGGCATCCTCAACATTTCCCTACAGCGCCACAACAAATTATTCAGCAAGATGCTGAGTGATATTTTACAGCAGAGCACACACCAAGACACAGCTAACGCCAATGCTGTCTGTTGGTTTGGAATTTGTAATTGCAGTTAAAAAGCTAGCTTGCACATGCAGTATATTGTTTCTATCGTATGTGTGTGTTTGTTTTCATGACACTGATTTGTCAGTGGATACAGTTTAGTAATTATAGAGCAGAGATGTGACTACAGAAAGCCCTTTGCCTGCATGATTTAGAACAGACTCTAGTTGTGGCACTGGGATCTTTTGGGGTCTGAACAATCCCCCTTTGTCCCGCACCACGTACAAGTACCCTCTGTTACTACTGCCTCACTGATCTTCACAGCCGAGCACCCAGTCTGACTGTGCTGCGCTCACAGTGCCACAGCCCCTCTCCCTGGCAGCAGCGCCAGCTGAAGCATAGTGCTGTTTAACCGGATGTTTTCATTAATCAAACAGCTCAGACGCAGGCTGATTGACACAGTGTGACACAGAGAATGCTGTCATTCTTCCTTACCAGTTTTTGTGTGTGGAACCTCACTGGGTTTCTCTCTCTTCCTGTCCATCTCTGTAGATGACCCCATGTCTGGCCTGTTTAGGAAGCCTATGAATGATGATGGTGATGTCTACACTTCCCTGCTGTCAAATCAGAGCTTCACATCGGGTCGAGAATCCTCCTACCTGTCGGATGACCTGAAACCCTCCAAGCCCTCCTCTGCCCTGGATCACTTTCCCAGTGATAGCTATAGCTTCAGTTCCAACACCAAGATGACTTCTGACCTGGGTGATGACATGCCAAAATCTCTTCTGGGCTCAGATAAGACAGAATCCTACAACTACATGGACATCAGCCACGGGGATGAGCACCATGACCAGCACCACGGGGCTCTGCACAGCCTGGTGGGCACAGGCTCAACTGGCCGTGACTCATTGGGCAGCTACATAGATAAAAACCCTGGAAGAGATGAGGAGGAAGAGGAGAACCTAGGTTCAGCCCTGGGCTCCCACTCTTTCCCCTACGTGGAGGAGCCATCTGATGAAGAGCTGTCAGACTACCGCTCCTACCGAAACCTTGGGGGCACCCCGCAGACAGCCAGCCCAGTGAAGATCACTTTGACCGAGTCCCAGCCTCCAACTGCCAAGACTGGACTGCAGCAACAACCTTCTCCAGTCTGTGTGTCTGAGCGTGAAAACGTCCTCAGTGTGGGCTTACAGGGAGTTCCCACTGTGACGCTATCAGAGCCAGAAGACGACAGCCCTGCTTCCACTCCCAATTCTTCACCAACACGTAGGCACAATACGCACACACACACACACCTGTGGTCAGATATAGGAGTGGGTCAATAAAACCCCTCGTCACGTTATATGTAATTTCATATATACATTCATAGGTACAGTTTCTGGAAAGTTGATTGATAACGTATTAAAATAACCAGATGGGAATGTCTGTTTTCGTCTAATCGAGTGAATTGACAAATCAAGAAAATTTATCACATTGATGCAAAAAATCATACAAAAACACATATATTGTCATATCACCCACCCCAGATATATTTCATGTAGACGAGGTTGATGCCATAATGAATAGCATTTAGGTCACCTCTACTTCAGCACTTGTCTTTAAAGCAAGACTATGTAGCAAAAGTAGAGAAGAGTCTTAAAGTCAGCAAACTGACTCAGTAATGGCAGTTATACAACAATAACAATCTAAAGTTGGTTATCATTAGCTAATATTAGCCAATGTAAGCTCAACTATAGCTATATAAAGTTTGTTAACATTAGCTAATATTAGTCACTGTAAGTTGCTGGTCATACCAGACCAAATAAGGATGTAACAGGAGAATCTCGAGTATATTGAATTCAGTAAGTATGTTTTATTGCTTCGGAAGTCAAAATTTCATTCATTCTGAATTTATAATGTGAATAAAGACTCTAATGTCCAATTTTCTCTGAATTTCTTTGTGAGCAGAAAAAGAATTCCCTTCCCATGACATGTTCAAGGCTGACGCAGTGAAGCCTGCAGCTTCCAAAAGCACTCCAAGCACAAAGGCCGGCAGCAGGGAGCATGATGGCAGCAGCGCAGAGTCTGGAGATTCAGAGATTGAGCTGGTGTCTGAGGCCAGTTGCAACCCATTTGCCCAGCCGCCTAAAGGCAAGGGCACTTTCAGCCAGCCTAACAACCCCTTTGACAATCCCCCAGTCGGCAAGGGTGGTTTCGGCCTGGCTGGCAACCACGCTCCACCCACAGCCTACAGCATTCTGAGGGAGGAGAGAGAGGCAGAGCTTGACAGTGATCTCTTCATAGAGTCTGCGTCTGAGGAGAGCCCAAAGAGAGAGCAGGGCTTCAGTGGCCCCAAACAGGGAGCCAGCCCTCCCTCCCCCCTGGTTCCCAGTGCCGTCCCTCCCCGCAGTACCGCTGAGGCTGTGCCAGCCGGACCCCTGATCACAGAAAAGGCCAAGACCCCAGTGAAAACAGAGGAGGATCGCCCCAGCAAGCCCAAGCCCCCCACTGCTGCCGTGCCCCCAGAGGTGCGATCGGAGGGGCCCCACCAGGACGACATGCACACCACTAAGGGCAAAGGCGACCTGGGAAAACCTGCTGCCTCAACCTTCCTGGTGGGCTTTAATAAACAAAAAGGTCAGTCTTAAAAATCTTGATTGTCTTTTTTACACAGAACTTCTAAGCGATACACGTTTCACCTCTGCACAAACATTTAAGAATATACATTCTTACTGCCTCTTTGTGGATGTAATAGAATTTTACAAAACATTTCTGTGATCTCTTCATTGTTGCAGTGGTTTTACCTTGGCTTATAAGCTACTATCTTGAGTACTGGCTCTCCAGAAATAGTGCTGTCAGCTTGTGATACAGGTAGTGTATGTGCTGGTGTGTCTTCCTGCCCGAGAGAGAGACTCGCATGAGAGAAGAATGAGAGATGAGCTATCGCATGTGCATTTGTGTTTGAAACCTTCTTCATCATATCTAGGGAGATATAACAGTTTGAGAACTACTGACAGTATGGTATTTCTAATCAAACCACTAACGCCGTTCTTGTGTTTGTTTACCTTCTGGTAGCTACATGCACGGTGTGCTTTGACATTGTTTTGTTGACAAGGCTGGGAAAGTAAACAAGACTGCTGAGAGAGATGGGACTTTCCACTGGTGGGTGGGGAGTGCTTATGTTGTCCTTTCCTGAGGTATGCTTCCCCCTGGTGGTACATTTGAGGGAAAATATAGGCAGTGTGAGGATGCATTGATGATGACTGAAACAGCTTCAGACAGCTTCACTGTCTAACCTGTAAACATTAATCTCTGCTTTCAGTGACAACAGCACGCATTATGGAATTGCAGATCATGTGAAAAAAGCTCTTTCTGCATCTTGACAGCATCTGTCTGGATCCTTACATCACTCTTAGGTTAGATAAGTCAGATATGCCAGTCACAGTCAGCAGGAGTTAATGCTGTCTAAGCTGCACAAGCTGGCATCGTATTTTGACTTCTGTTGGCTGTTCTTTCTGTCCTTGTAAACAGGGGGTTTGTGTAATCCTATGATGTCAAAACTGGGGCACACTCCTACTTATGGCCTTCTTCATCTTCATTTTCACAAACTTTCAGAGCTGAAAACATCTCATCTGAATGAATGTTGTTTGACTTTGACTCCTCTGTGGCCTTCAAAGAGACAGTTACATGGTTTCCTGAAACTCACTGTTACTGATTCACCCTGGTCCAGTGAGTCAAATGAAGTTAATATAGTATAATAATAGTTATACATTTGAAATGTGTAATATTACAAGCTGGTGTGATTAAATAGCAAATAATAGAGGCCCTTGTTTACTCAGACTGTAAGAAAATTCTGGAAATGCTAAAAAGCAGGTCACGTGTGTTTTTTCTCCACCACTAGAGGGCGCTGTGCACCTTTGACATTGCTGCTCTGTTGAAGACTAGCAGATATTGTTTTCATCAGTGGTGCAGTTCCACACCAGTTTCCATAGCAACAGTGATGGGAGAGTGTTCAGTCTGGTTATTCCCTTTGGTCGGTATTGGCAATGAAACCTGTCAAGGCTGCTGCAAGCAGAAGGTGTGAGGTGTGGCTGTCTGCTCAGTGATAGTGCTGTTTCTTTTTAAGCATCCTATAGCTGCTTTTTCAGTTAGAGGTCTCTTAATAGCTCTATTTGCATTGTAGGGAGGAAATCGTGAAGTACAAACATATCCTGAGGGCACTAAACAAGGAGAATTGTGCTGTAATGCCCAGTGTCTCTCGTTATGAATGATTAACGTACAAGCACTTTGCCTCTTCAATTATCAGTGAGTCATATTGGGTACAGCTATTTGAATCTCTGCCTACAACCTTAAATATAGTTATATAAAGAACAAAGGATCTGGATGATTTACATATATTTCCTTAGCAACATGGCCAGCCATTTTCAATTTTCAGAAAACATTGCTATTGCACCCTGTTTGGCATCGGGCTATTAAAATAACTGCTGTTCTTCTTCTTTTAGGTTGCAATAAGTGTGGTACCATGCCATATTTGTAGCCTGTTACTAATTGCACCGATTAATATGGATCTGTTTCACTGAAAACAAGCTACAAGGGAAGCTAGAGCGGCATGCTAGAAAGTGACAATGCTTTGGTGTCTCATCAAAGCGTATGTGGGATAACCCTCCCACTGCTTGTACCCCCAATATCACCAGTCAGTTCTGAGGCTCTGTTGGGGCTTTTATTGTGAAAGCTAGTCTACCTTCCCTTTCGAGAAAAAAGCTGAACCTCCAACAATCACCACCCACCCCGTCAACCCCCCAGGCTCTTAATCATTGCATGGATGGTTGGCTGCAGCAGCAACTGTGGTATGGTATTTACAGTTTGCCCCCCCTTTCCCCCAGCACACACAGACATACGCACTTTCGCTGCTCCTTCTGTTCTAGCCAGCGCTGCTCCACAGCATCAATCTGTGTGCTCCGCGAGCCGGCAGCACCTTGGAAACCTTTCCTCCTTCCCTCCCTCTCCTCCTCCCTTCTGTGTCATCGCTGCATCCTTTTCGACCATTCATGCCTTTCTGGGATGAGTGAGTGAGTCGGTGCTACTGAAGAGGGAGACAAAGAAGACGGAGACCATAAAGACAAAGAGAGACAGAGAACAGGGACATAACTGATCACCAGCATGCAGGCCGCTGCAGACGTGACCAAGAAGGAAAGCTCCTGGAGCGGCTGGAAGGGCCAGGGTACTGATGCGTTTACTGCGATTTACTCATCAGTTTGTCTGTGTTTTGTGGCTGGAAGTCTGTTGTCCTGCATGTAGGTTAAATATTCATGACACTAGGTGTGTGCATGTGGGCTTTGCATGCGTACATTTATTTAACTGTATTTGTCAAGTGATGGAATCAAACAGCGCTGTTGACCTGCGCCTCCTTTCACACGAACACGCCCCGATGACAGATCCTTTCTGCTGCATGTGTGTGCGTCTGATAAAAAAAATAAAAATCAAAGAGGAGAGAGGGTGAGAGATGCTGCTGGGTGTTTTGGAAAATAAGTGTATACACACCAGCGTGCAGGGAGCTGTTTTGGATGCATGTTAATATGGATGCCAGTGTTGTGTTGTGGACTAAGGCGTGTCATTGTTATCACCCTCCCCACTTTGCAACCGTGCAGGGGAGCTGGTTTTATATGGCGTATGCTCTGTTTTTGTGTAACGAGGCAGTCCGAGCATCCTGATGGCACTGACAGACTGTCTCCATGGTAACCAGGGCACACCCATCCTGATTACATCAGCCCTATCTCCTCGGCTGCCATGGCACCTTGCAGAGACTGGGCCGGAAAAGAGCATTCTCCGTCTGTCTGTTTCCATAGCATGGTGGGCTCGTAGATGGGGGCCAAGAGAGAAAATGGCGCCCCTTCGTCCATACTGGTCGTGGTTTATTATATGCCATCTATTTAGGTTTGGCTCAGCAGTGACAATGCAATATAAAAGATAGATTAAATTCTTATTGAATTCATTTCACTGATTGTGTATGTGCAGTCACTATTGTCATTATTCTTCTGAGTCTTTAATTTAATTTAGCCAAATTGAAAGTCTGAGGCTGTGTAACATAACATGATCTGATGGGATCTGTCCACAACATTAGGAATGCATCAAATTAAGCTGATACAATTACAAAAGCAAAGGATGAAACTAAGCAGATTTATTTTCTGCAGTTCAGTGTTTACACCTCACCTCATGAGGTTTGTGTTTGTGTTTGAGAATGTTTAGTCATTCTCATTGCACATGCATGGTACTGACTCACTGCCACAATGCTACTCAAGAATGACCAAACAATGATGCAGACATATCCAAAATGTAGTAATGCACTTACAGGACTCAAGATGGCACACAGCAGGTTTTCTAATGCATGCTATAGGTCAAACCGTACTACTAAACTAGGCTACTGTGTAAACTTGGTTAGTGGCTCCTAATCAAGTGGCTACCTTTATCAATCAAGTACATCTACATTCTTAAATTTATGATATAATGTGTCACAAACCCACACACATAAAGAACAGATAATAAATATGGCAGCGTCAGAACTAGTCTTACCATATTTTATTTAGTAGTTTATCAAATACATGAATGCTGCTCAAAACTTAGACACTCTCTGCTGTGGTATGTTACGTATTTTAGTGGTGTGCACAACTTTGTGCATTTAGGAAGACTCTTATAATTTGCTGTTTCAAATGATTATTTGGTTGTTATGTGGCAGACGTTTGTCTTTGACAATCAAACTTTGGGATAGTTCGGAAAGGTATTAATTACTCACTGCTAGTGATACTGATGCATGCATGAATCTACTGAAATAAGAGAGGTCTGAGAGGAGAATCGAGCTTTAGAAGCACACTGAAGATGGACTTTTTCAGTGCTGTTTTGGTTTACAATGTTTTCATTATCTGGCCCAATGTGCTGCTCTTCATTTCTATTGGACAAGCTCTCAGATTGCTGAGACATCTCCATCTGCACCAGCTCTAGCAAGTGAGTAACTCATACCATCTTATATAAAAGAAAATCGAAACTATCCCTCTGATAATACATTTGACGTTAATAATCTTCATGTCACACCCAAGTCTAAACTTATCATCCCCCAAGTTCTGAGTCTCAAGTCCTGAATCTCGGCTGTTGGCAGCAGAAGTTCCTTTGCATGTTTGCTCACTCCGGCTGACGGCTCGTTTGAGGCCACAAGGATGTCTTCAGTGATTTAATGAGGTCAGGCTAAACTAGTTTCACTACAGAAAAGGGGGAGGGGGAATCATATTATTGTCACTGGTGTTAATCATTTGCTAACCTGGTTTTTGCACAGTGTAGCGTGTCGAACATACAGAGCTCTACAGGCTGCATTTGTGCCTCCTCTGTGCTCTGATTCAGCATCCTGCGTTTCTTACATCAAACTGTCCCCCATGCAGTTACATTTTTGCTACGGGCAAAAACAAACTGGATTTTCTGTATTTGGTGCATGCCTTATTATGAATGAATATCATGTTATGGCTTTAATCGAATGTAAACAATTGAAATGTCACCCCAACTGTCATCCAGAGAAAACAAGCTGCGTCACACAAATGAGCAGTTTTAGTGGTTTAGAAAAATCTGAGCTTACAATGTGACACTATCAGTTAACATTCTTTAAGCACAGTTTTTTTTGTCATTTCCTTCACACAGACTTGACAACTAACTGGCCTCGTGGTAAACCTGCCTTTGTCCTTTTGTGCTCCATAATAAAGGGAGAGGCTGTCTTCGCATGTCGGGGTGTGGAAGCATTATGTGCTGCTGATTCCCCACATTCGGAGCAAACGAAAATCTCTCTGTTCCCAAAGGAACATTCTTTCCCCCTCCCTCCCTCTTCCTCTTTCGGACCCTCCCTTCCTCCCGCTCTCCATCTCTCAGTGAGTGGTGTGGAGAAAATGGAGCATGGTAACTATGGCAACTGCATCAGGCAGGTGCTCAGCAGATCCTCGCCACCGAGCAGTAGAATACGGCTACAGTCTGCATGGACTATTAGCATGCAACCTTATGGCAGCTGTCTCATCTTTAGCCACTGAAGTCGTGTGATGCAACCTTTACACATAAAAAGGTTTCGTTTTCCATTTGGATACACTGTCTGTTATTTTAATCACTGCCTGGCAGTCTTTGTCACATGTCAGCGGGGCTGCGCTTAAAAGCCTGAGCATAAAAGAGCTCACAGAGGGAGAGAGTGTTATATGTGTGTGTTGGATTGCAATGTGATTCTTTGGCAACCACACCCCATAGACATCCACCCTCCCTCAGTCCCCCTGCGCAGGCGGATGCTGATTTGCTGGTGTGGCTGTGGCCCCTCCCCTCCTGTGCGGGGGGGACTCCCCCTTCAGTGCTCTCCTTTTGTCTGTGGATAAAGCAGCTGCCTCTTTCCCTGTTCAGCCATGGGAGCCGCAGGTCAGTACTCACTTCTACTGCACTAACTAAAGCTTTTCAGTCTGCGCAGCCTGTGCAGCACATCACAAGGCACAGCCGCTGTCGCCGGTCAACACCCGTCTCTAGCAGAGCTGTCTGTTGTTGATGCGTCTGTGTGATGTTAACAGCTGCTGAATGTGCTACCTGTGCCTGTCTCTGTGTGTGTGTGTGCGTGTGTGTGTGTGTGTGTGTGTGTGTGTGCGTGCGTGCGTGCGTGCGTGCGTGCGTGTGCGTGAGCATCTCGATTCAAATGAGTAGCCACACAAACAGTTTGTCATTGGTGGCAACAACAATGGCTTCACTGGGGAGTGGTGCATGTACAGCAGCTAGGGCTGTTTCTGAATGAGTAGTGTCTTTGATTTGAGTGGGGGGGGGGGCAGATAAGTACTGTATGTCACTATTAGTTATTGATAAGATAAGGCATATTATTATTATATATCTGTTATTTTACAGTATAGGAACAGTTAGTGTGTGGGTAGCAGAGATTCACTCTGCACACAATGTCACAATGACTGTTTCTTCTGCCTCCCAGGTTTAGCCTGCCTTTTTGCCATCCAAATGCCTTTTAGTTGAGAGTAAAGATGGCCGTCATCACTATGCTGCTCACAGCTCCATGGCTAAAATTAGAGCAGGCAGGCTGGCGGGCAGCTCAGAGAGGAAGAGTAAGACACCCAAGAGACCACAGCTGCGATTCTCTCCTCTTAACTTTGCATTAACGTGCCGGTTCTGCTTGCCTGCTTCCCTTCGTGACATGAAGGATTTCCAGGTGTCCGTAGCAACAGATGAACAGTAAACCCTAGTAGTACTGTTAGACTTCTGGTTCAGGAGAGGTGAAACAAGCAGCCGACAGTTCTCATGGAAACAGGCCCATGTTTCCAGACAACTGCCGGCGGAGGGCCGTGTCGGCCTCTGGAGCTGTAATGGTACACTGGGCTAATCCTCAGTTATCACTTCTCTCTCATCTTTGCTAGTGGCTTTGAATTACAGGCCCTGCCACCCAAAGCTTTGAGACAATCTTGGAACAGACGGAAAATGGTGCAGCAAGATGTACGAGTGCCTGCAGGCATGTTGCTGCTACATATTTCAACTGTTTGGTCCTGTATGAGCGAGACGGTCCGGAGGAATCAGGGTGTTTGACTGCATTAATGAGACACTGCGCTGAAGCATCGTCATCCTTCATCACTGACCACAGAGCTGCCAAGTCACATTGAACCTTTATCTGCGAACTGCTGATAGTGCTCCTATTTCTGCTACTGCCTTCACCGAGCTATAGTTAATCATTAAGCCTGTTCTGAGAGCAGCCAATGCAGCTATACCTTCAGTGTATTGCGGTTCCACTGATAAGTACACGTCCGATGTAAATACGAAGTCCCACTGGTTTGGAGTGTGGCAACGCAGACAGACTGAGGCATTAGCTCGACAAGTGAGAGTCAGCTATTATCTTCTGCAAAGGTTGCTCTATATATAGGAGTAAAGAAACCGAACTGACAAGTCGTCACTGAGACACCTTCACGCCATCTCACAGCTCCACCGCTCGCTCTAACCTAGTCAAAAGCTAGGTTAGGAAGCTGGGTTGAAGCAGGATCACGTGACAGCTGAAGATCTCTAAGGACGTTGGGTTGTGAACCGCTTCCAGATATTTGACCCAAATGTGTAGTGCGTAGTGCGCAGCAGCCTAATCCATCTTTGAAAGTGATACGGCCATGGATGCCCAGGCCTACCTGACCCTGTTTGTCCTTGTTCTGTCCTTCCACCCCCACAGCAATTGACCTGCTCTACTGGAGGAATGTGAAGCAGTCGGGAGCCGTGTTCAGCAGCGTGCTTCTGCTCCTCTTCTCCCTGACCCAGTTCAGCGTGGTCAGCGTTGGAGCCTACTTAGCCCTGGCAGCCCTCTCTGCCACCATCAGCTTCAGGATCTACAAGTCTGTGCTGCAGGCTGTGCAGAAGACAGATGAGGGACATCCGTTCAAGTGAGTAAAACAGAAAATAGTTGAATGAGAAGGTTTATAGATTTCATTAAAATGTCTCTGGCATTTACTTACTGACGGGTCTTGTCTGTGCTTCTGACCAGAGCCTACCTGGAGATTGAAATCGCTCTATCCCAGGACCAGATTAGTAAATATGCCGACAAAATTCTGCTGTACACCAACACCTGTATGAAGGAACTCCGCAGGCTCTTCCTCGTACAAGATCTGGTCGACTCCTTGAAGGTTTGCCTTTTAGCGTTGCTACCAAGGGATGACAATATTTGTCAGTTACTTCAGTGCAGTACCGTACCGTGTACAGTCAGCTCTGCCTCTAGGGGTCACTAGTGGGGCTTTCAGACGCCACAAAAATCTATTAATACATGTACTGTATATATTGCCAGGCTGCAAAGATTAAAACATGTAATGTCTGTTTCAGTTTGCTGTTTTGATGTGGCTGCTGACCTATGTGGGCGCTCTCTTCAACGGCCTGACACTGCTCATCCTAGGTGAGGTCATCCTGACAAGTTCTCGCTTGGCTCAGTTTCATCGACAACTAAGTTCGCTCACTCCAGTATTTGTTTTTTTGCCTTTTACGTGCTCAATAATCGTTATAAGACATAACAGAGCTGTATTACATCATATGTTAATGAGAAGTGCAGCATGTCCTTATCACTTTGCCAGAATCAAATACATTTATTAGACATGTTTACTTTACTGTTGAATATGTACAGTATCTGTTTGCTTTTCCAGTGTACATTAGATAAGTGTTGGGGGCCCTGCTGGCATAAGTGTGTTCTTGTTTGAGCATAGTCCCACTGTAGGTCAGAATACTTTCACATTAACCATTACTCTGTCCATGCCTCTGCAGCTGTTGTCTCCATGTTCACCATGCCTGTGGTCTATGAGAAACATCAGGTAGGAATATGAGGTTCACGATAACTCAAGTCAATCCTGGTTTAGGAAATTGTTGTCCGGTATTTAAACCTGACATTTTCCTTCTGTTTTCAGGCACAGATTGATCAATATGTGGGACTAATACGGACTCAAGTCAACTCTGTGGTTGGGAAGTGAGTGTTTGCCATCGTTGTTCAAAGTTTGCTTAAGATATACGAACAAAGATTTTAAAACAAACAAGTATGTTTTAAAATGTATTTAAAATTAAAAAATTAAAAAAGGCTACAGATGCCAACATGTTGCAAGAGGTGGAGTGATCAGCAATGTAGTAAAATAACAGTTTTCCTTGGCTGAGACCGAGAACATTGACAAATTAGTTGATCTAATGGGCTGAAATGGACTAGTCTATATTCAGCAGCTGTAGGAGTCTAAAGGGTCAGTTGATGCCAAAATGATGCAGACAGTTTTTGGACCGACACCATCAGTTTGCCAATTTTAGTAAAACTTGACATGTCGGTTTTATGGACTGCCATAAAGAGACAGTACAAAAAAAACAGGTTAAAATAAGCAGATTAATCTAGAAATATCTTGTTAAACCTTTTCTCGTTCTTCTGTACAGGATCCAAGCGAAGATCCCCGGGGCCAAGAGGAAGGAGGAGTAGACCTGTCTGTCTCACTGTGAAGCTGACAGTCCAGTCCAGCTCAGAGTCGGGCAGCTGGCTCACCGTTGAAGAGCCTGGTCGTCATCTGTGGGGCGTAGTGCTATGTCATCTTGGTGTTCTCTAAAAGCATCCACTGGAGAAGCCTTCACCCTGTCTATAGCAGTCTAAACACTAACACACACAGTCACACGTACATAATCCTGTTTCTAGGTAGACAAGTACACAACTCAAAAAAGGAAACTGACTTTTTTTTTGTGTTGGCTTATTATAAAGTGCATGAAGTCGAGCCTTGGGTAAAGAATATTTGATATCTTTTGTGCAGCTTTGAAATCATGCTAGAGTTTTGCTTTGCAGTGCTTACCACAAACTATGGTTTGGTACAAAAAAGCTTAATGCCCACAGACGTGCTCTGAACTTGCCAATGTTAAATACTGCTTCATGTTTCTGAGTTAGCAGACGGGGCTTCTCTCAGTTTATGTCAATATATATAAATATCAAATAATTTCCTTTTGGTGTTTCTAAGCACAATAATTTAACAATATGCGTCTTAGATGTGGTAATTGTAGGGGTTTTGCTTTTGTATAGCCATAAGAAACAATACACATGCTCATGTTTTAGGTACTGTTGTACAACTACTATGATGACAAGGAGTATCTGGTGATATTTAGCTTGTTTGAATAACTGTCCAACTTTGTACTATGTTCAACTATACTCTGTAGTTCTTTAGACCCTGGACTCTAACTATTTGCACTTACACTATGTATTTAATTACAAGAATAAGGAAAATAAATGTACCTTGATGTATAACATCTCAGCCACTTTTCTGATTAGTTCACATTCATAAGACGACTTCGAGTCGGTGAAGATGAGTTTACATACGACACCACAGCTTAGTTTGTGGTGACAACAGTTTGGATGGGAGACCTGGAAAGATGAGCTATAAATATAAGCCAATGAAATCGGGCAGACACGCCTCATCTCGTAGTAAGTTCAGAGTGTGTGTGCTGTAGTGACAAATTTAACTTGACCGTGTTTGAATAAAACCGACTGACAAGCCTTGACTGTTGCAAACAACTATTTTTAATTGCCTACTACTGAAGTGCTGTTACAAAAAGCTCAACAGGACAAAAGTCTGACAACTTTTACATTTCTCATCAGCAGCCACTTAATAAATCAGGGAACAACTACTTCAGTGATGGCTGCAAACGACAAAGAAAGGACTGAGGATTTTGCTGCGCTCTTGAACGCTATATTTGAACTTAAAAAATGTATTCTCCTCTGAACGTAATTAAATTAAAATTCCAGGCAGCAGCTCATGGTACAACATTAAAATAATTTCAACACAAACACATGTGCAGTGGCTTTTTAGCTGTTGAGGAGAATGACAGGGTGCAGCAGGAAAAGAGCATCAACAGTCTTTCCATCTCCAGGCTCAACAATGTCCATCTTCAGAGCAGGATCCACCTGCAGGTTCAACACACACACTTTAAAGCACAAAGAGCTAAAATGTGATCATAAAACAGCATGTGGCAGGGCTAAAGGTCCAACAAAAATATCAAGAAAATCAACGTAGGAGCACGTTCTTGTACCACACCTGGTTCCATTTCTCGGGTTTCTCGTAGTACACTGGAGTCACAGGTTCCCTTGGCAGTGACTTGGTAAACAGTCTGCAGAAACATAATAAAAACTGATCAATAATTGCATACTCATTGTTCAATCTTTAAACTTATTACAGATTTCTGTGGGTAAGTGACCTTGTGAGTCTGTCCTGGCAGTCCTCCTGCAGGCGGATGATCCTGTCAGGCCCCAGATGCAGAGTGCCACAAGGCCCTTCGCACGACAGGTAGTTAACAGCCATTCGCAAAGCATTTATCTGAAAACAGAACTAATCAGTAATACACTAAACAGAACACTATAACATGTAATACTGGCATTAAAGTATTGTGGTAATAGACTCAGGGCCCAGTGCTGTAGACCATTAGAAACCCAGTGCCCATATCACAACACGGTCTTTATTATACAACAGTTTTATTAGCTGTTGAGATACTGAGCTGTTTTTTAACAATATCCCAAAAATCTTATGAGATATCCACGAAAAAAATTAATCCTCAAAAAATGAGTAGATTTCATAAATAAATAAATAAAATTATGTTTCTCCAAGTCAGTAATTCTTTGGAGTAACACATTTTAACTCCATAAATTTCAGGGACTACTAGCAATGAAGGGGGTATTGCAACTTTTATCAGAGCATGAGGTAAAAAAAAAAAATCACCTTTCAAACCGAGATGCAACCAATGAGACAAAGGATCTGGATTCTTTCATACTTCATCACTGCAGTCAGTCTGCCTCTCTGCTGACAACTTACCTCAGTGATGTCTTCAACATCAAATTTGACATCGAAGACGAGTTCGATGTCATGGTCAGGTAGGATGCCCTCCTGTGTTCGACTGTTCCAGCCCAAGCCACAGAGGGCGCCAGTGTAGCATGTCCGCTCTTCATTAGTGCTACAAAAAAATGTGGTAAAAATATTTTCATGGGTTTTTGATTATTATACAGCCTTAAAGGTGCGCAACGATAAGTTTGTGTCTGACTAACCGTAACTCCATGATGGGGGTGAAAAGCATGGTAACAAGTGCAGGCAGTCCAGGGATGTCTGGCATGATGGTGGTATCTCCCAGTTGAATCCGTGTCCCTGTAACACAACCACACCTTGAAAGTTGCAATAACTGAGTTGACATGTAGGAGGAGAACTTCAGGAAAAAAAACCAACACATCCTCACATACTACAGCCTTATAAAAAGGGACTGAAGAGTCATATATTTTATGTTTGTCACTTCAAGCAACCTATTTCACATTACATGTTAATATAAACATATGGATTAGTGGAGCTTTAAGCTGTGAATGCATGGCCATGAGTACCTGAAGAGTTGACTGACACAGTCCCAGCCACAAGCATCCTCTGGTGTTTGTAGTGAGGGTTTTCATTCAGGGCCATGGAGTTGATGCTGATCCTCTCTACATTCACTGTCCTGCAGGACACACTCATAAGATATGGAGTAACCTGCATGTTAAATTTGGTCTTGGTGTACGTGATGCTTACTTATAGTAGGTCTTGTTGTTCAAGCTGTGGAAGTTTATCTCATTAGGACTGCTTGGTCCATGCAGTTTTTCCTGTTAGAAGGAAGGCTGCAGTCAGACACTTCACATTCACGCATCCATCGGTTAACATGATTCACAGCTGTAGTCAGTCACCCTGTCATCATTGTTCTGTCAGACAGAATGAGTGTGCCTCTGAATGAACAACACATGAACTGAAATAGCTCCATCTACTGGACAAACAGAGCAAGAGTGCAGCGGTAATGACATCATCCATCCAATACCAAAATATCAGACACTGTTCTATTTTAAATTCCTCTTCAAAGCCCAGTTTAAGCAGAGGGTACGGAGCCCCTCTGGGGCCACATGGTGGAAAAAAAAAAATCAATGTGTAAACCGTGTGCACGGTTTTGTAATCCGTTTTGCATTTTTTCTACACAGCAGCAAATGGAGCGGACAATTACGCAAATGCATTTAGCATTCACGTATTTAAATGAAATGTACATTTTAGATTTATTTCAGTTAAATCATTATGCATTTAGCCTATTTTGCCTTTTACTGGCCTTTGGGTAAACAATCAAGCATCAAATATTAACTTTAAGAGTTTCATCCCAATGCTCGTTAACCAGGCCTTGAATCAACATGACAGCTCTGACTGGACAATAGAAAAGACTGGCCGAATAGAATTTATATTTATATTATATTACTAGGGGACCTCATGTAATTTAGAAATTACCCCGTGTAATGGCCCGCTCCGGTTGCTGCTGTGTAGAAGAAACGCAATCGGTGTGCACGGATTGCAAAACCGAGGGAACAGATTACAAATTTAAATTTTTTTTTCTACCATGTGGCCCTAGAGGGCCTCCGTAGGAGGGCTTTCTCTTAATTGATTACATTTATTTTGCTGTTTTGAATCATTAGTTTTGATTTTGATTTGTAAAGTCCCTTTGTAAGATTATATTGCACTTTTCAAAATCATACTATTTTTAATGAAAATGTTCTTGCCTTCGTTTTGGAATAGGACTGGTGGTTCCTGGAAAAATGGTCGAGCAGGTCGTCAATGAGCTGCTTATCCTCTTTCTTGCGATCTTTATAGGAGCTGCTGGCCGTGTCGGGGACATATGTGCCCATTTCCATGTCTTTGTACAGTGACATCAGTGCATCGTGGCTTTGCTGCAAGAGCACACAAAAATAAAACATCTAGACTGAGAAGGGCACACAGCATTGGTAGGGATGTTTCTGAATCTGGGCTGGAGTGAAATATTTTTCTTTACAAACCAATTGAGTTTTGTTTCAACACATCAAGATTTATTGCTGTTTTACAGTGAGCTTGGGCCCAAAAAACCCCAACCTTCATAATTCATGCTTTCATTTTCATTGAGACCAAAGCAAACATTGCTCACAGCATCCAACCACAACATCTGCTGGGAAAAATCAGTACTGCAAGAACAAAAGGCAACATTTGGAAATGTCATTTTCTGACAAATGCAACATTGTTAGAATACACACAATATGTCATTTGCTATATTCTGGAAATTCTGTGAGTTGAACATACAAAGCATTTGAAGTGACAGTGAATAGGTGGAATATGCCGCAGTTTCTATGAATGCTGTGATGCTTTTTATCATGAAAACCTTGTGTACTGTAACTCAGGTGAATTCACATTGACCATAGAGGCTGCTGTCCAACTATAATCAAGGACCTTTCAAGTCTGCAGGTGGCACGTTTTTGATACTAAATAGGACATATTTTGGTGAGGTATCGCTTTAACTAGGACATGTTGTGATTGGTTTATGTCTATATGGCAACCTGCGCTCAGCTGTGGTGTCACCTTGGAATCGAAGCTCTCTTCGGCCTTCACAGCATGTCCTTCTTGCACCAATATGTCTACCACACTGGTATTTGTTGTCTCTGTGTTGATGAACAACTGCACACGCATGACACCATGGAGGATGGAGAACAGAGCCACAATGAGTGACTGGCCCTTCACCAGTGTGATGAAACGGTCACGGGCTCGGTTGCTCCACTGGTTCCCCAGGATGATGGACTGGGCTGAAGGACGCATCCCAGTAACTTGGAACTCCTGAGCCTGAGACCATGAGCAGAGTGTTTGGGTGTTACAGCTTGTTCAGTTTTAACAGTGGGGGAACGTTCACCCCCTTACAAAGACATGAACAGTCCATAATATTTATGGTAGGTTTATTTTAACAGAGAGAGAATATCAACAAAAAAATCCAGGAAAAACACATTAAATTAAGGTTATTAATTTAATTTGTATTTGATTAAGTGAAATATTTGATCCTCAAGCAAAACGTGACTTAGTACTTGGTGGAGAAGGCTAAGAGGTCAGACGCTTCTTGTAGTTGGTCACCGGGATCAAATAATTATTTCCCCCACTGTAAGTGTGCATTAATTCTCTGACCAATGGTGCCACTTTTGCTACCTGGAATTGGGGAGACAGGAGGTCAGGAGGGAGCTCTCTGAGGCTGCTGCAGGCAACAACCGCTGTGTTGCCAAAGTCCAAGAAGAACACCTGCAGGGAAAAAACATATCCTGCTCTCTGGTACACGAAGAAACATCAGCAACTGCTCTCACATACTCCTGTTAAGAATGATTTCCCTATGTTCTATTTTACACGGCCAGAGGTGGACAGTTTCAAAGTTACGAGCCTGAATACCTGGACACTACTACCCCTTTGATATGTCAGTGCATTTTGATCACTTTAGTCTTGAGATTTTTTTAAAGTACTTGTCTGCAGAAATACAGAATAACCACTACCATATTATTTTTGCAGACTTAAACCCATCAGCCTTAACATTATGACAGCATGGGCACCTGACTGTTGCATATGCAGCTGCGTAGCTGCAAACCAAACTGCAATGCTCTGTGTGTTCTGACACCTTTCTATCACAACCAGCATTAACTTTTTCATTTGAGCTGCAGTAGCTCTTCTGATGGATCGGACCACAGGGGCCAGCCTTCACTCCCCACGCGCATCAGTGAGCCTTGGCCGCCTATGACCCAGTCGCCGGTTCACCAGTTTTTCTTCCTTGGACCACTTTTGGTAGGTACTGACCACTGCAGACCGGGAACACCCCACACAAGCTGCGGATTTGGAGATGCTCTGACCCAGTCGACTAGCCATCACAATTCAGCCCTTGTCAAAGTCGCTCACATCCTTACGCATCCTGCTTCACACATCAACTTCAAGGACAATATGTTCACTTGCTGCCTAATGTATCCCCTCCCCACTGACAGGTAGGTGCCACTGTAACGACATAATCAATGTTCTTCGCTTCCCCAGTCACTGGTCATAAAGTTATGGCTGATATCACTTTATATCTGCAGTGCATTTACAACTATATTCACCTCCACTCTGTTGCCATGCATGTGCAGGATCTTGGCACGGTAGTACAAGCTCTGGTCATTAATCTCAGAGTAAGGAGCCAGACACAGCAGGTTGGGATAGAGCGACACAGTTACAGGATGAAGAGTGCATTTGTTTATCTCTGCTGTCAGATGGCGCTGCTTCTCCAAGCTGGCTTCATCTGCCTGGAAGCCCCAGAAATTACCCACCTCCACCACCTGCAGCAGAGATCAGCATTAAGAGAGGACACAGACATTAAAGGGTCGGACATTTAGTCAAAACAAGATTATCTGCTTTAGCTCATTACGACCAAGTTAAATGTAATGGACTGACTTCTGTGATGTTGACCACAAACAAGTGGTTGGGGGGTATCTTGTCAGGATCAATGGTGCTGCTCACAAGTCCTACCGGGCAGACAGACTGGCTCTGCAAGTCTACATTCACCCTGCACAGGAAAAGCACACAGAGAACTGAAATTTAATGTTATGTGCACTGCACTCACACTGTGAGGTGTGTGAAACTGTATTTATTGCTGCTTTGATGATACCATCATAACATCACATTATTCTAATGAGTTAACAGAGCTGCTTGGCAAGTGTTAACTCACTCATCAAGTGGTACTGAATCCAGTTCCATTGATGGAGCATAAAAAAAAAGCCAAATAAGAATCACAATATAAAATCCATTTTAAATTACCAAAACATGCCAACATTTTGGGCAGGTGGAAATTTCACTGTTAAAGGAAAGTTATTGGTGAGAATAATTGGTGAGCTGTATTATTGTTGGATAGCAAATAATGTGCAATGTCACCTCATTTCCCACCTCCCAGAGGGAGGTAGGAAGAAGCTGTTGGTGCCTCTGTCTAAAACATCCCCTCTCTAAGTCCAAGTGATAGCTGGAGAGAGTCATGCAGAGTGCTAGGATGTCAAATTACATTAAGGCTCAGTGCAGGAGCACAGACCAGTGCAGCCTGTGGTGAAGGGGGTTCCACCCTCCAAAAGGACGATCAATGGGAATTTTCAGAGAGACACAGTCAAACGTTTGTGCCATGATGACATGTTTTGCACATTGTAAGATTTTTCTTTCATGCAGCAACTTATTTCACTCAGATGCAGAAAGAACGAAAGTTGGTTTCTATAATGTGTGAATAGAGCCGTACCGTGTATATTTCATGTGAGCTATGTTTCTGTCCCCAGCACAGTTTTCTATTTGTTCAATGGGATAGACAGACAACTCCATGGGAGCACTCCGCTTTGCCAGGAGGAGGGCAAGGGACACCTCAGGCTGCACCCCCGAGTCTTGGGATGTCCTGTAAAACTCCAAATATGCCCTGAGCAAACACATACACGCGCACAGTCATACAATTCTGAATATGGACATTTCAGTGTCCTTAAAATAAAATAAATAAAATGTTGAATAAAATGGTTAGAGTAGATATAAAAAAAGATGCCTGATATGATACAGTGGCCTTCAGTACCTGGAGCTCTCAAAGGAAATGGCTTTGACCTGTCCACACATGCGAAACAGAGACTGCAGCTGCTTGTAATACAGGAAACTGTATTGAGGGAGGTTCCTCACCTGAAAACACATAGTCTGATGTTATTCTAAAAAAATCCCTACTTCCTACATCACAAGTCTAAAAGACTAGAGCCATACTAGCGGCCCAGTAAGGCTTTTGATGGTCATTACACACAGAAACGTGTCAATCAATAAAAACAACATGATGGGTCATACCATCACTGTTGTTCTGGGGTTGAAGCCACTCAACTCTCTGGAGGCCAAGTCTTCATCTATTTCCCCCTGGACAAAGTAGTTGGGGTAGTAGGCACCAGCAATGACCACCTGCAACAGACAGGAGCAACATAAAACAAACTGACTTAGGTGTGATTATATTCAGCAGCTGAAAATTAATTCATAGTGATGACTAGATCTGAAGTTTACACTTTAAAGCTTTACTTTTTTTGTGTATGTAATGTACAGTACATCCCATGATGTGCAGCACTGACTCTAACCTGAAGAATGAACTTCAGCCTGTGTGTGCTGGTGTAATCCAAGGGTCGAGTGTTCCCCGGCACATGCATGTTGAACTGGGACACACGCTTTTTCAGGTCCTCGTACAGCTCAGCAACCTGGACAGTAAGTTACTGCTGAGGAGGTCTGCGCCCCAATATTTTGCAAACAGCTTCATTTCAAAATACTAGCTCATCAGGAGTGGAAGTTGACATATTTAGAAATACACGAGAAAACCATGCACCAAAAGGCTATAATCATCAACGAGCTGCAATCTGTCATAGGTTAAAGACCAATTTGAGACTTTGTCAATAAAACCTACTTCCTGACTTAACTACATAAAACTTCAGTAAAGCCTCTGAAAAACCAAGACTGTCAGTCACTCAACAAAAGTAAGTTCCATTCTTGATAACACATGACTTTGAACTGCAGGATTAATGGTGGTTGTTCACTGCTAGACAGACATCCTGTAAGTGTGGCTCGATGAACTCATGTGACCAGCGCTCTGCTTCGTCTCTGTACCTCCCTGATTCTCTTGATCTGAATGAAGTTCTCTTTGCCCCAGTCCAACTCGTCCTA
The DNA here is from genome assembly GCA_036023855.1 of Gadopsis marmoratus. Classification (NCBI taxonomy): domain Eukaryota; kingdom Metazoa; phylum Chordata; class Actinopteri; order Centrarchiformes; family Percichthyidae; genus Gadopsis; species Gadopsis marmoratus. Next base: position 22,044 of record JAVQJF010056514.1, read on the forward strand.
AGAGGAAAAAGCAGCAAAGGCAAAGTAAACTTACACTTAAGCAAAAAATACAGAGTGCTGCACTGATTGCAAATTCCCAAAACAAACGCTTTAATGAATAGTTTGAATGTTAACTTGAAACAATCTACTTCCACTTGGCAACTGCTCTGTAAGCTATAGCATTGAGCTAAATGTCTGTCACACAGTGCTATTAATTCATTACCAATGGGACAGAGCAAATATGTGTACTTCAATGCCAATCTTGTCAAGCATTGAGCAGTAGGAGCAGACTATTCTTATTTTCATCCTATAAAAAAATAACATATTTTTTATTTGTCTGTGTGTTTTCAGTGAGTTCATGTTTGGTTGTTGTTTTGTTCACCTTTGGGTGCCTCAGTTGGCCTTTCTTTTTGGAAGAGTACCATGCCTAACAGTAAGAGACAGAAGAGAAGGGTTTTCAAAACAACTGCCATCTGGCAAATATGTAAATGTATCAAATACCACAACATGAAATGGATGGTAACAAACAAGTTACCTTGAAGGCATTGACAAAAGCTATAGAATCACTTGGTGTGCCACAGGCAAAGGCCAACTTGCTCCTGAAATAACAAATGTTTTCACTGCACAAAGACAAAACATACAATGCACAGAACCAAAATCTGTTTCTGGCCTGCAGTAGTCTGATGCAACCTGGGTCTTGTAGGCATCTACATGGGACAACCTACAAATCTATTTGTGCTTCGATTTGCTGAAACATAAATATTAAACGGGGAAAATCAGATTTAAAGTGAACAATGCATGGATAGCTGGACATGCTATGACAGAGACTTTAAAGAGGCTTTTTAATGACCACACACATTGTCAGTGTTTTATATGTCCACAGAAAATGAACCATGTTTGGACTATCAGCATCTGTTTCTACTGCAAGGAATTTTGTTAACCACAAAACACTGTGACGAGTCTACTTAGAGGCCTGGACTCGATGGAGTTAAATGACAATATAATGTCCCAAATATCTTGTGTCACTTTAGTGAGAAACAAAGATGATCTACACTGACAGCTGGGCAGTCAGTGCAGCGGCTGGATGTGACTCACCTGTGGCCAGCAAGTTGCTGCATGGATGGTATGGCAAAGAAACTCTTCAGAGAGTGCGAGGCAGCTGAGGACAAGAGAAGCTGTTATTGTAGTTTATGTAAACAGCTCACAAGATCATGTTACATGACGCAAACACATCACCAAGAGTGCAGACATGACAGATTGTTAATCAAGCTGTGTCTCTACATCTGTAAACACATGCATACAGTAACTGAGGTCCATCCCCGTAGCATACTGACAGACTGACCTATAATGAGGCACTCATTCAGGCAACCAAAGACGTGGCCCAGGACAACCATCTTCCCCAGGTACAGGTCCATGGGCAAGTGGGCCAGCACTTTGCCAAGGAACGTTAGCTCGCCATCTTCATTTTGACCCCTGCCATCACTTTTCACAGATAGTGCGCCCATCTACAAAATGAAACATCCAGCTAGCGTCAAGATAACAGGCTTTATTTATACCATCAACTCCTAAAACCTCAGCACAGGAGTTTGACGTGTAATATTTATTTATAGACATGAAAGAGCCCAAATATAATTTACTGAGCCAAAATTCTTTTCCCTATGTAAACATAATCATGCAGCACTGCATTTCATTACCCTCACAGACTTGACCATGCTAACACTGGCTGACGCAAAGCTCCTTTCAGAGAACTCCTGGTCTAATACTCTATGAAAGAGCTGGGTGGTCAGCTGCCTGCCCAAATGTTATAACATCCACACATTCATAAGTACTTGACTAGACATTAATGGCTCTCTCAGAGAACCATCAGTCCGCATTTACTTACCTCTTTGAGTTGGAGCACTGTCCTCACTATGTCATCAAGGTTGGGGGGTGAGAGGGCTGTGGAAAGAAGGGAGCGGGGATCTCCCATGTCCAGCAGCTTCACCTTCAGCATGATGGTGGACAATGGAGAAAGCTGAGAGGAAGTCAAATAGTATGGCAGAGATTGATTAGGGTCAAGGCAGCGTAAAAAAAAAGAAAAAAGAAAAATCACTGGTCATGTTCACATTCTACTACCAGCATTTCAGGGATCATGTAGTCTGGGATTTCATTCCTCCAGAACTCTTTGGTAATAAGACGGTAACAGTAGCCCTTGGACACTCGACCTGCCCTACCTGACAGAGAGAGGAAATAAGTGTAAAAGGACAGAAGTGAACAAATACTTAAGACATTTAAGGTCAAGTTCTGTGCTGCAAGTTCTGTACCTCGACGCTGGTTGCAGTTGGTTTTGGATGCCCACGTCAGACGCAGAGACTGATAATTGGTATCTTGGTCACAGACCAAGTGGCGGGACAGACAGAAGTCAATCACTGTGAGAACCAAAAAAGCACAAATACTAATTCAGATTTTATAAAAGTTCATTACATAACACAAATTTAGTTAACACATAAAACCAAGCTGATGAAAAAAGAAAACCCCACCATATTTGACGTCTGGAACAGTCACCGAACTTTCAGCGATGTTGGTGGAAAGGATGACCTGTTAATATGAGGAGATCATCAGTACAGCAGGTAGAACACATGAGACAGAGAAAGATAAATGCTCGTTACCTTCCTGTATCCAGGGACAGGGAACAAAAACACACCATTCTGCTCCTCCAGAGTAACACTGGAGTGGAGAGGATAAACCTGCAATCTGAAGAACAGAAGCACACTCAGTAAAAAGTAATACAGTTAACAAGCACTATGGATTTCAGAGATGCTAATTCTAATTTTTATTACTGATACATAAAACTGACTTGTCTTAAAAGGAAGCAAGCAAAACAACAAAGAAGACAATATGTTTTAGCTACAGAGAAAGATTCAACAAAGAGGTAATCTCAAAAGCTTACCTTTTGTGGACCAGCTTGGCCAAAGCCTCCTGCATGTATCTTATCTCACGTATACCAGGAAGGAAAACCAGCACACTGCCCCGCTTTGATGAAGTCATGCCACCTCCATTCTCTGCTTGGCTGCTCAAACACAAGAACACATGATAATGACATTATGTGTCTTCCCATTTGTTTATCTGTGTGCTGAAAAACTGAGGCCTCACCTGGATTCTTCGCCCTCCATCTCATCAAAGCTCTGGATGAGACTGATTGCAAGATTGTACATGTCTACTGTAACGTGTAGGTCGTCTATATGAGGCAGCTCAACCTGATGAACACACCCAAAATTGACACAGTAACTATTTCAATACAGAGAACAGTAGCATCAGCAAGCATATACCATCATCTTCTTACCTTGTATGGAAACAGTTTGTGGAGGTCATCCAAATAAAACTCCTCAATGGCAAAGGGTGTCCCCTCCACTTCAAACACGTAGGCTGGGTTCATCTTTCCCCGAATTGGGGTGCCAAAGTACTCAGAAAACTGTCCGCAGTTAATGGTGGCTGACATAAGGATGATCTGAAAAAACATGGGTCCTATGACAGAGTTCAACTTATTCAGGAGGAAGACAGAGGAGGGATTCCTACTTGATCTTGCAATTACCTTGACATAAGGAGAGTTGGAATGAAGAAGTTTTCTCAAGACCAGCAGGAGAAAGTCCATCTCCTCAGTGCGCTCGTGAACCTTAGGCAAAGGAGGAGTAGTTAAACAGCTAAATTTGGACCAAATAATCAAGAATCACTAGGACACACATTTAACATATAACAATTAAATACAACAAAAAAAATATTAAACGTGGAATAAATAAGGTGAACGTGAGGGAACTGTATTGTAATGTACATGAAAAATGATCTGAATCATGTTTACACACCTCATCTACAAAAATGTGGGAGTACTCTGTGAGGCACTTGGCTGAAATCAGTTTTTGCAGAAGCACTCCTGTAGTCATGTAGATCAGTCGGGTGTGCTCAGTAGCCATCTTCTCCAGTCCAACCTGAAATACAAATATTTAAAGTTGAATTCATAAATTTGGACAACACCACACATGCATTAATTTTGGCACTGAAAATGACTATTGTCTATTTTTGGCAGTCTCACTGGGGACGTCAGAGATGTAGGTGTAATTGCACACTGGAACTGTTCAATGAGGAATCTATAAAGGCACCTGTTTGACAGGAACCAAAATCCATTTGTGGTACATACGTTTGATGTTTTGGTTTCCTTTCTATGATCATATATGCCTTTGGTGTTTTTGTACAATTTGAATGCACTGTAGCATTGCACACCAAGTTGCAGAGCACATTACAACATCAAAATTCTGTGTTACATATTTTCTAGTAACAAATAAAGTCACTACTTCATGCTATTTATAAAAACACACACAGAAATATTTTGTCTCATCCAGTTCCTGACAATAAGGTTATATTCTACTCCCTGAGAAAAGTGAACAGGAAAGGATAGTTTGCTTCCTCTACAGTAACTTTCTCCAGTGTCTTAAAAGCTAATGTCTAGAATATGTCTACAAAATACCAGTGACCTGTAATCAAATGAATTGCTACCCTGTGTCCGAACTCAAAAGAACTTTCCATTCAGTGACTGAACGATTTTCACAAACCAAGAAAAATAAAAAATAAAAAATCAGGAATGGAATGGAACAAGGAAGCACTTTCTTCTTACAGCAAATGGAGATATTTCAAATGGACTGAAGACAAAAATTAAAAAGCACCTTCGAGGTACACAAATAAAGAACACAATGTTCAGGTTATACTGCATCACTTGAGCATTACATCTCTTACTAACATTAACTGTTTCATTGCTCCCACTGTCAGTGACATCATCCTTAACTCCAGAGGTCTTCACCGAGCGGAGGAGACAACAGTTATTATTAGACGTGCTGTTTCAGAGCTTTGCACAACACAGCCAGGCATCGTGGCAACAACACACACATGCAAACAAACCCTCTTTTTAAGTTGTGAGAGAGATGCAATGAGTGCTCTTTGTGCAGTCTTAACTAAAGTGAATCACAGTAGGTCAATGCTCAGTCAGCACAGTGTCACTACTGCTACATGACATCTGCACCGGTTACTCTTTTGTCTACCCTTTTTATTAAAAAACTAAATTTAAATTTTTGTAGGAGACAAGAATGCATGTACAGGCTCACGTATGTATCTGAATTTCACAGTTTAAGTAAATTAAATTCAGTCTAAATGTTTCTCTCACCTGATATCCCACCAGACTACCCAGGGTACATTTCCGCTGTGTGGCAATCCATCGGGCAATACTGGTGGCCCCAATCTTGCGTGGTTGGGTGACCACAATGTTGCATAAGGCATTTTTCTCACTGTAGTGGTCCAGAATGTACTGTGGCAGCTGGGTGGTCTTGCCACTGCCTGTGGCTCCTCGAATGATCACTACAGAGTTGTTTTCTACAAGAGAAATCAGCTGGAAGCAGGCACACATACATAAAGCACAAACACAAGCAGACATATGTGCACAGTTAAAACCCCATGTGAACAATATCACAGAAATAAAAAAAGAAATATAAAAAATAAGTTGTAGTAGAGCAGATGGATGTGCTAAGCTGATTTGTAACGGGAAGTCCACACTTTATAATCTGTGTTAAAAAAGTGCAGTTTAAATGACAGCATGACCTTCTAAAATATACACACACTACTCTTTATTAGTCAACAGAACATTTTAGACCAGGGAATTTTAAGTTAACTGTTGTTCTGCAACATATAATGAACATTGAGTTAATCTTAAGCAAAGAGTAAAAGCTAGCTTAAGTGCACCAGTGACCTGAGGACATAACCATCATTTCAATAAAAATCCTACTTCAGGAAAATGAGAGTGCACTTTCAGACCATCAGGCTGTGTGGTGAATAGATGGTACATTGTACCTTCTGTCTGCTTTTGGTTATGGGCAAGCTGGGGTACTCGTAGCTGGCAAATGGAGGAGCAGCAGTACCTACGGACACAGAATATAGACTTGGTCTAGACTATATTAACAAGTGCTATGAGATAACTTATGATATAGCGCTACATAAATAAAACCGAATTGAACTGACTCAAACGCACAAAAAAAGTGTTAAACTGACAGTATATACTATATTATGTAAGTGAGTATGATGTAGGATAAGATAAGCTAACACAAAAAGTTCTATTAATAGCAGTGTTGCTCACAGGATTTCATGAGATCTAGCATGCCCTCCCCCCCCATGAAGAAACTTTTTTTAAATGTGAGAGTTAAATGCATCAATCTTGTGCACTGAGAGCAAAATTAACAAGCTACATCTGTATAACAGTTAAAAAAAATATGCTAGAGCACACATTTGAGCAAAAGTGGTTCCCTGTGTTGTAACTCCATCTCAAGAAAACCTTTCATCACTATTAACACTGCACCTTGCATTTGGACATTTAATTTTCTTAGGCTTTGAAAAAAAAAAAGTTTTGATTGCTCTGGGCTCTGCCCATTGATGGAGACCCTCAGGCAGGCAGCCAGGTGCTCTCCTTGCAGCCTGTTACAAAGGTCTGATTTCGCCTAAAAACTACAATTAGCAAATTGGGATGACTACTAGCAACGAACCTGTAAGTTAATCGAGACACTGCAATTGGCTGTAACTGCATCCACTGGAGCCAATAGCATTGTCTGATATAGAAATGTAACCTTTACAGTCTAGCATGTCACCAACAAAGATGGTGGGTGAGAACTGATCGATATACATACAAGTAGAAAAAGCAATGCGGCATGCAAAAGGGGAGACTATCAACCAACATATTACATATTAGTTTTACAGACAGAAGTAAATAGCTCACATAGACAAACGGGCTCACTGGTTAGCGCTGTTTCTCTAGTTTAGGAGGAAAAAACGGCATGTCTCTCTAGCTCTAACCGTTGCAGAGACATGACACTTTAAAGACGTGATTTTTGGGATTGTACACGTGGGTCTCAGAGGGTCTCAGAGTGACAGATGATGAAAAAAACATTAGGTGACTATGGCGGAAGAAATTAAACTATGGAAGGCTGCCATACATTAGTTAATGACTGGGAAACACTGAGTAGTATATAAATACTCACTTCCTACAGGTTCTGGTTTTTGAAGTCGCCCTCCATCAGATTTCACATTTTTCAGGATGCCCTCATCAGGAACCTCTGACAAGCTGAAAGAAAATTAAAGCAATTTTAAGCAGTTTAGAATGGTTGAGGCTCCATTAACCAATGAATTACAATACAGTCAAAAGGTAGTCAACTGTAACATATATATTACATATATAAATAAAAATTACATGACAAAAAATTAACCACTATGAGTAAGAACTGAAAACCTCATCCTTTTTGCCCCAATCTCTACTCAAATTACAAAAACACTTTTTAATTAAAGAACATACAGCAATCTATTTTCCCGCGCTGTACTCATGTGACAGACAAGTCCTTCAAGACTTTTTCACAAAAATTAATGAATAAATTAACAGAAATTCTGTTGCATGAGGAGGTAAGGTTTAATCAATTGCCTTGATTTAATCACTTTTAGATCTCTGTGCAGCAATTCTGGTGCAGTGTTTTATGTCTGAATGTATTAAAGTGTAGCACTGAAAATATGCTAGACTTTGTTAGCTGTCATCTCCTTAGCTACATCTGTTGAGGCTAATACTGGGCACTGTAGCACTCAGTGCTATTCCACATACCAGACACCTGGGAATATGGCAATTCTCAGAAATTAAGGTGTTTTTATAATTCAAAGTTGAGTAACACAGAGGTTATCACATTCAAAGTAAACTTCAAATGTAAGTTCACAGTGGGCAAACATACCAGCCCACTTCATTTGGTACCATTTGAAACTTTGCTCCGAGTCTCTGCCTCCTCTCATCTTTCCCTCAGGTCAGCCCAGACAGGCCCACAGCACTGACGCCGGAAGAGCATTCCAGTTGTCTCTGCCTCTCGCTCTCTCTTAGTGAGGGGAGGATTTTATCACAACAGCATGCACAAACCCTGACAGTACTAAGAGCTGCTGAAATACAACACACCCACGGCTCGTGCGCACACATGCACTCTCGCCTTCTTCCTTTCTCTCCAATGCACACATTTCGTGTATGCTACAAAGCAGCTGACCTTACAACAAAGCTACACACCGCACAGAGGAGAGTGGGGTGAAAGAAGAGGAGAGGTGACAGCTCTTAGTCAGTTAGCAGTGTGTGACTAACTCTCCTGGAAAAAGCCTACATGACAGGAGCAGTGGGAGGGACTACAAGACAAAGAGGAGAAACACTTCCAACAAACAAGATATTGGAAGATTGCTGCCGACGCACAAGTGATTTGCTCCTTTGATGGCATTTGACACCAAGGGACGTAGTCAACAAGTGAAGGGAATTAAGTTTACATGACTAACCCATGGAGATAAGTAGCTGGAGGCTGAACTCTGAAAAGCTCATCTTTGACCAGTTTCTGAATATCTCATAAAAGCGTCAGTGGTGCAGTTTTCACCTGTAAGTAAAGATTTTTCCTTTTAATTTTCAGCCAGATATGTGATCATTTCTTCCTGCGCGTGCTGGAAGACTTAGTTTAGGTACTTATTTTTGTAGCAGTTGAGCAGGAATCAAATCAGATCCCTGAAAAGCTGTTTTGCAAGCTTACAATGTGTGAAGCCACACATACAATTTGCGATCAGTGCAGCTGACCTCTGACCCTGTAGGCTGTGTAATCCATCCAAATAGTGGGTGGAAACTGTGTTGAATCAATCTGTCTGGGGGAAAAAGCCAAATACACACACCTGGGATGCCATCCTTCACCGAGTTTGACTTTTTGATTTGAAGGCAATCAGCACCCGTCGGTTGGTCAGCTTGTTTCATCTTTCATTATCAAACTTAATTTTAATTATAATAGGGCTATACAGTTATGGATAAAAAGGGAATAAACATTTCCTCACTCACAATTGAGGTTGGTGTGTTCTCACATTTCTCATTGTCTTTCAAGGTGAAAATGGGACCTAATTTTCATTAAAAGCACTAGATTTAGTCAGAAATAGTGTTAGATACATTTGTTTTTCTCATCACCAGCAGGCATTGATTTTCCCATCATCATTTTACCGTATTGATTTTGGCTTATTGTCCTTCACATTTGATTGTCCTTCTTTCCACTATTACTTTACCATCACATGATCAAATGCTGTCTTGTTATTTGTAGGTGCTACTTAGAGAGAGAGAGAAGCTCTTGGTTTGAAGAACAGATATTCCAGCACATTCAAATGTGGGGAGGTCATGAATACATGATCCAGAATAACAAATAATTTTTCTTTCATTAGTTTTCCAGGACTGTCTTCTGTGACTGCCATGCCCCTGTTCAGCTGGATGAAATGGTCCCACGAAACAAGAGTGCAGGCTCAGGATGAAGCGGCACCTCTAAAGTCCCCGGGGCCTGTACCCAGTCGATTGTTGATCAGAGAGCTCCTGTGGCATATGGAAGAACGTGAGCGGCTGGCGAGGGAGCTGGAGCATGAGAACAGGCTGGCACACAGCGCCCTAGGTCTCCACTGGTTTCGAAAGTACCCCAGGTTACAGACCCTCATCCCCACATCAGAGCTACACCAGCTGGAGTGCTTGTGTGCCCAGATCCCACCCATCCACGCAGCCACTGTGCTCTCCAGGTGTTTGGTAGCGGCCATGCCATGCTCCGTCCTCACATTATTATGCTGTCAACAGTGGCTAGCTGCTACTGCATCAACACAAGGCCTGACAGCAGGCAAAGCAGCAAAGACCCAAAGGGAAAGGGAGGCAGGGCAAGCTGCCAAGAAAGCCATTATGTGTTACTGTCACAGAGGCAGGCGATGTAGGGAGTGAACAGGTGATGGTGAAGGATGCCCCGCAAGATTGAATGAAGCCAGACTGCTGAGGTTTCCACTCGTCATTTCTCTTAGCTATAACGATGATATACAAAAAGAATAGCGCTGTTCTAAATGGTTGAGCAGCACTGTGATCTACTTACTAATTTCCCATAAAACCCACTACTGGGTCAGTACTCTGTGCTTACATAACCACCACATTACCAAAGAATAACATTTAGTGAGAAATGTGTTGTTTGTACCATTTCCAAAAAACTGTGCTGTTGTGCCAGCTATGTCCTTCTTGAAACTATGAGAGACTCAACAGCTGGAAGACCAGTCTTAAATTTTGTGATGGTTGAATTATATATTATTTCAAAGTGCCAGTTGAAAATGTGGGATGCTGACACTGTGTTGATGCAAATCCTTGCTACTTCAACAAGTGTTTAATTATCTCTATTGGTCGCATCCTTCCACAGGTTTCGTGAGGTGCTTGCCACTAACAACATACGGCCCTGGGAGCTGGCGTCTGTCTTGAAGCAGGTGCTGAGGGACTTCCTGAGCCAAAAGGAATACGATGAAAATGATGACCTCTCAATGCTGCCAGCACAGCCCACACCAACGGAGGCTTTGACCAGCCGCTACAAAAATAAGCCGGGAATTGTCACACCCACTGCCCCCAACTGTGGTGACCACCGACGGGAGGAGATCCCAACAATCTCCGGATACGTGGACCGGGCCATGCAGCACTCCAGTTCGTTCACAGGGTCCAACAGAGACTGGGACCTTTCATATTATTATCCAGTTACTCTCAAGCCCACAGGGGCGTACAGCACAACACTGTGAGGACACACTGTGAGAAACATCCGTGGGCTTGTGTTTAACACAAGGAAAAACACATATGCAGCATGGAGATGAGATACAAAAACCTGATCATTTATATTAGTTGTAGATCATAGCTTGTGACCAAAAATGTAAAGACATTAGAGTAGGTGGACAATTTATTGAACCCTTACATCTTTGTCAGCTGCTCACATTAATCTCTTGGTCTGCAACCCTGATTACAAAGCTGTTAAGAATTTGTGCAGTTGGGCATATATTTCAAAGGAATACGGTCAGGTAGTGAAGACATGTGCGACCTGGACCAATCGGTCCCAGCCTTTATGGCTTGTGAGTCTTTACAGTGAAGCAATGTCTACTTGCAACTGCTTGTTACAAGCGGAAAATGTCTACAGGGTTTGAGTAGTTCAACCAAAGATTGATGTTTCCTTCTCAGATAATATCATCTAATCAGTTTAAGACCCTTAAAATGGTAAAACTATCAAGTATTAAACAATAAAAGAGACTTTAATTATAGAAAAAAAAATTTGTGTAGTACATATTTTTCTGTCTCATCTCCTAACCGGGTGATCATTCTGTGCCTGGATTGAAACCAATAATTCGATTCAGTAGCCAACGAAGTACAGTAAGTTAGTTTACTTCCTTTACTAAAGTTGAAGGAAATCCGTCAGGGCCTTGACTACACCTTGGACACCAAGGTAATATCCTCAGTATTTTACTTATGGGAGTTTTAGCTATCTGGAAATTTTACATCTGTTACAAAAGCATTTTACAGGAGGGTATTTATCAATATAAATTTTAACAATATATTTAAATATGCATACTTTTTTATTCTACAAGTGTATTGAAGGCTTGGAAACAAACATTTAGACCCGAGTGAGGACAAATACATAAAATTAACAGCTGAATTGTTTTTGTTTTATCTCTGAATTGTATGAGGGAGGAAAGGAGGACTCATGACGTCAGTGTTAATAGATGGGGGGGGTTATATCTTGGTATACAAAAAAACCCAAATTTTAAATAATAAAATTAAAAACACAAAAATCTTACCTCAAAGTTACATAGTTCAGCTGTTATTTAAACATCATTGGAAAGAAGTTCACCGGTTAATATTTTTAATCTGGAAATCTTCCTCACACTTTGGTTAATGTGTCCATACACTGTCAAGATGAGTCAGTTTTCTGCTATTATTATAACACACCAGCACTAGCTATTATAAAGGATTTTATCTGCCACAATAAAGCTAGTGGCAGCCATATAAAACGCTGTACGTCGCTATCGTCTCCTTCCAGAGGAACAGTTTGGACAGGTGCAATTTAATTAATTAATTTACAATGGTAGCTAAAACTCTGCATCCCAAAACACAGGCTTCAATCCTCAAATTTTTTACACTACTCTACTTTCAAAATGACGATAGAAAGTGACACCTGTAGCCTGGAATATTTTTCTGTCCGTTCAGGCGAGAGCCAAGTATGCTAACTAGCTAGCATGTGGTTAGCCAACTTTAAGCTAACTTTGCCTCACCTGCTGGTTTCTTTCGACAACGGCTCATCGAACTTTCTTTCAACCACTTCTTCTGTGAGTTTAAGGTTAGCAAACGTCGTCCCCGAGGTGAACCAATCCGAAATTTGTTCTGCGGTAAAAACCTTCTTCATGTTGACGCTGTTCACAATTGCATTTTTCAGCCGTCTCTCTCCTACCGTCTCAAAGTACGAGCGAACACTCGCAAAGAGCGCGTTCAGCATCGCCCCTAGCGGTTGTGCTAAAAATAAAGTCAAAATGGAGACTTTGCATTTAAAGTACAGCATATTTATTCTGCCATATATTTTTGGAAGACGTATTCAAATCATTTAGTTAGGGAAAAGCAACACCACACTGTAAAAAATATACAAGCAAAGGTCCTGCCATCAATTTATAATAGTAAAATAATTAGAAGTATCAAATGTAAATGCACTCATACAAATCTGTTTTATGTCATTTGATCATTATTGCTGTATTATGTAAGCAGTACTTTAATGTCGTAGTTGGTTGAGTAAATTGAGTATATGTACCTTCCCTCACCAATACCACATGCATGTAACAAAAAAAAAAAAATGGAAATAAGACATGTGTGTATGTTATGTCTAATTTTAGTAAATCAAAGGCTACTGATCCTCAACCTTTAATTTACCACAAATAGATATCCAAAAACCTGGATGAAAGGAAATCTTCATCCACAAGCTATATTTTGTGAGTTTACTCTTAAACAGTCCCATTCAGGAATAAATACCACAAAATGTAAAGTGAGACGTGAGGTGGCTTACTTGAGGTAGAAAATATTTTTAATTACAGTATTAAAAGAGACATGTCCATTATGCAAAAGAACATTTGCTAAATGCCTCAATATGATGGGAAAAATATAACAAACATTACTATGGATACAACTCATATCTGATTGACAGCACCTAAAAGATCACAGAAAAAGTTTTCACATTAAGATGTTATTCAGCATTGTAGTCTGAGAACAATGTCACACCTGCTCTGTCCATGCTGCTGCAATAGCAGGTGAATGTAAAGGTACAGTATGACTCTTCTCAGCAAAAAAAAAAAGCAAAAATCATGAATCACAATGTCTTTGTACTTGAGACCATTAAAAGAGTTTATCAACAACACTTCATTTGGAAAGATGCACGTTCACCTCCATTCAAATGATTAAAAGATTTCAGGGATTTACATCATATCCAGCGGCGCACACCCAGCGTTGTCTCGCAATAAGCTGATCTCCATTCGGAGCTTTTCATTTTCCTGTAAAGCAAAAGAAATGCACAAAGTTGATTGGCATGATGCGTTAACAGTATTCATGTGACCAAAGAGATCCTTTGATGACAGCAGTAATGTTAGTTACCTCTTGAAGTTTGGTGTTGTCCCTTTTCAACTTCACCAGATATTCAATCCTCTGTTTGTGGTTCTGGTGCCCCACAAGTTTTCCGTTCTCCTCTGACAGCTGAATATTCTGCTTTCGGAGAACCTCGTTCATCTTGAGAACAGAAAAAATGTCAGTACTGCAGCTCGATAGAAAATTAAAAGGCAACAATTCTGATAATGGATCAATCGTTCAAGTAATTTTTCAAGTAAAAAATAAAAACATTCTTTGGTTCCAGCTTCTCCAGTGTGATGATTTGCAGCTTTTCTCTGTTATATATCACTGTAAACTGAATATCTTTAGGTTTTGAATTGTTGGTCGAACACTGTAAGACATTGACATGTCACAGAATGAGTTGTAAATAACGAAATGAATGGTGGCTGAAATCCATTGATCTGCTTCAGTTTCAGGGTCCTGGTATGTTCATGTCCCTTACTGTCACAACGTTAATGTCATTTTCTAACACTTGTGGTCTCCTGCTATAACAAGTCAAAATGTCTGGGGAAAAAAACCAACATTTAATCCATAAAAGGTTTATGAAAATAATTTGTAGGTGTAGCCCTAATCAGTGCAGTTAATGTCAGTGCTAAGTTTGGCAGTTATTAAACAGCCCTTGTGCAGGTCTCTTCAAGCCCAATCATTTTTAATTTCAATGTCACACTTCTCAAATGAAAAAAGTATAATAATAACTCTACATGGCCCTCCAATTTGGCCTGAAATGTCCTTATGTCTATACGTTTTCACACTCTTGACAGGCTATCTACTGTCATGCTTATTACAAGGGTCTCCTTGTCGAAATCAGGATAAGATAAGATAAAATAAACCTTTATTAGTCCCTCAGTGGGGAAATTGCGGTGCTACAGCAGCAAAGGCAATAGTGCAAAACAGAACAATATATATGGTAAATAAGTGTAGCATACAAACAATAGAAAGTAAAAAATAAAATCCCAGAGTAAAATTTCATTAAGCAGCCACAACCAGTAACTCATTAGCAGTCTTCCTCTGGGAACCGTCCAATACAACCAATCATGCAGTACTTGAAAGCTAGATCATCCCAAATTGCTTTCTTTAGTGAAAGATGATAGAGTAGAGCTCTGACCTGGAGTAGTTTGTCCTCATCCTGTATCCTGTGATTCAGCTCTCTCAACTCTAGACAGCGGTTCCTCAGCTCAGTGGTCAGCTCCTGAACGCAGGTTTGAGACTGGGCCAACATCGACTCCTGCGCCTGCATTCTAATCAACAGCACAAAACAACAAAAAGTGAGCATGTCAAATGTGTAGCATTAAGGAAGGATCAGAATAATATGCAACAGAAAAAACTAAACCACAGGTGCTTACCTTTTTAGAGTATGTGACAGCTTCTGCATTATTTTGCTCTGTTAATGAATGAGGAACAAATAATACATTGATTATTAATTCAAAAAAATATATAAAACCAGCAGATAGATAAATGCAAACCTTCTCTGCTCTCTCCTCCAGCAGCTCTTTATATATGGACTGTTCGATGGCATCATTCAAGTCCTCACTGAAAATTACATGATAGTATTATTAATTTTAATTATGCCATCAACAGTGGATGATTGGATGTATTTTTGGGCAGTGGATGGCTGAATGACTGGAAGAATAAACTCAACCCATTATTATTTCCAGTCTGGCTCTGCTTGTTGTTGTAAAACTGATCAAGTAAAGCCTGTATCTCCATTCGCAACACCTCTTTCTCAGTCAGCTGCGTCTGAGGACAGTGAAAATACGTTATCAATATTGATGGACATCAAAGTTCAGAGTTTAAGACCAACATGTTATTGCATTTATTGTTATTAACAAAAGACATTCAGATGCAATGATTTAAATTTAAAAGTTTTCAAATTCAGTCCAGAGAAGAAAAGACACTAAACTAGAAGAGTCTACTATAAACCATAAAGAATGAAGATTTCAGTTCAATCACGAATGGCTATAGATGAATTTAACTTGTGTACACCTTAAGCCTTTGGATCTCCTCGTTCTTGGCAGCCCTCTCTGCATTCAGCTCGGTTAAAAGAATCTCCATGCTTTTCATGGAGGAGCGGCGATTCTCCAGCTCCCTCTCCTGGCTCACTAGCACCTGGGTCAGGTCCCTGCTGAAGCTTCCTGGAGTGCAGGGTGTCTTGAGAAACAGAAATAAAACATTTAAATAAAGATGAATACATGTTGCATTTCTGCATTGAAATTAAAATAATAAAAATGGAACAATAGAGAGAATAGAACAAATAAACCACAGACAAGTCTTACCTGAGGCAATGATTTAGGTGTGACTGTTGGCTCATCAAGGGGGTTGAAACTTCCATTTATGATAGTTCTTTCAACAGCTTCTTGCAGTTGTTGCACCTGGTACAAAAGGGGAGTTTTGATCATCAGTCATGTTGATAAGATGTTGTCCCATAGATTTTTTTTTTTAACCCTTCAGCTTATTTCTTTGTTCTGCATCGAGATAATAAAAAAAACATCACCTTCTGTTGTAGATTCAGTATCATGGAATCCTTCTTGGCTGATTGCTCTTGAGATGATTGGAGGAGGCTGTTCTGCTCATCTAAGACCTTAGTGAGTCTCTCAACCTCCTCAGTGGCATAAGCAACCTCGTCCTGCAGGACCTCCACCTGAACACAGACACACACATTATGTACAGTGCCACATTATATGCACGCCACACTTTTCAGATATTTATTTGTAAAAAATCTCGAACACCACGTATCATGTTCCTTACGCTTTACAATTATGCTCTACTTTGTGTTGGTCTATCACAAAAAAACCCAATAAAATACATTTAGGTTTGTGCTTATAATGTCACAAAATGTGGAAATGGTCAATGGGTATGAATATGAATATGAATTAATTTTTTAAGGCACTGTATATTGTAGACTCATTATTTTGGCTATTTTCATTGCTATCCACAAAACAGGTCAGAACATTGATCACTTGCAGTAAATCTACAACTGCCTGAACAGAGGTGATCAACATGATGAAACGTACCTCTATTTTGCTGGATGCTACCCGCCTGTCTGAAGTTTCTTTCAGGTCACAGATTTCTGTCTGCATCTTAGAGACTTGCTCCCTGATATCCTCCCTTTCGAGGCAGGCAGCGTGGTACTTGGCCTGGAAGAGCAATGGCATTATTAGAAACATGCCCTGACTGATTCAAACATTAAACATATCTACCGTATGAGGTAGTAGAGTAAAGAAATAGGTACCTACAACAAACAATTAACTTATTTAAGACAAATACAGGGTGAAATAGGAGAAGGCGTAAAGTACTGTGATGTCTTTGATGTCTCCAGACAGGTGGGTAATGGTCTGGTCCTTCTGGCTCAGCTCACAGCGGAGGTCTCTGGTTTGGTTAATCAGATCTAAAACAACTTCCTGTCAAGATACACAGGTGGGATTCAGGAGGGTAGCAGACAAACTGCAATTACATTTGAAGAAATATGAAATGCGAGAGAAATATACACTTGCTTTGTCCTGTTCAATCTTCTGCTCCAAGCCTTTTACCGTTTCATTGGCAGAGACAATTTTGGGTGCCTTCAAAACAAAAATCAAGACAACCAGGTTTAGCCACTGAGATGCAATTACTGTTATGCCAAATAGTTATAATTGTCAAACATTCATACTCTTCTTATGACTGACCTGTTGTTGATTTTGTACTGTCAGGTCTGAGACTTGTTTCTTTAGCTGTGTATTCTGCTCCACAGCTTCAATAAGTTCTCTGAAGACAAACACCAAGGTCACTCATTTTAATACAAGAGTTATCCTAAATGTTGAAACTGTTGAAAGCAATTTTTAAAAATACAAAGCTATGGACACACAGACTGCAAAAACTCACTTTGATGTACTTTCTTTGTTTTCTCTTAACTTGGAAATCAGGGTGCTTGTGTGCTCTTGCTCAGTCTGCAGAGAATTATTCAAATCCAACAACAGAGGAATATATAAGTATAGAAAACATAGACAGTCAGAAGATCACAGCCTAGAGTTCAATATAAAAAATGGTCATAGTTGAGTTTATGAGTTCACTGACCGTGAGCTGTGCCTTCAGTTTGTCAATCTCCTGCTGCCCGTCCTGCAGCTGCTGTCTTGTCTGATCGGCCTCAAACGTGGCCTCAGCTTGCAGCTGGTCAAATAAAACCTGCAGTGTCCGATGCTGCTCCAGAAGCTGCTCCCACTCCAGCCTGGAATGAAGACGTGGTAGTTGTAGGTACATAAACACAAGAGAGTCACAATGCAGAGGTTTTAGATTTTTTTTCTTACAGGACTTTGTCAAGTTGGAGCTGTGTGCTGATCAGATTGTTTGAGAGCTGGCTCATCTCTCTCTGCTGCTCACTCTGGCCATCTCTTAGCTCGTTCTTCACAGCGACCAGCTCCTTATCGGACGACTGCAGCACCAGGCGGAGATCACGAATCTCAGTCCTCAGCACTGAAAAGAGGGGGAAAATAAAATGTCCTCACCATGGCACTCTTTGTCCCCAATTCCATCTGACAGTTCAACACCAACAAAAGTCCAGGCAGGCAAACAGGTGATTACAACACAGGAGAAACATCTGAACTTTACCTTCTGCAGCCTGCTGTTCAGACTGAAGGCTCTGTTGCAGCTCACTGACAGTTTCTTGCAGGTTGAGCTGATCTCTGTTCTTATCAGCTCGCTCAGTAGAAAGTAGCTGCATCAACAATTAAAAAAACACTTAAGGGTGTCATGTTTTTCCAAATCCATCAAATTATGTTTTTTATTTTTTTATCCAACATTAAAATGTCGATAAAGACACAACTGTAAATGCAGAACATGAGGAAATCCTACCTCATCCTGGCGGTCAGACTCTTGTGACATCACAGCAATCTGCTCCTCAAGTTTTGCAATTTGCTGCAACAGCTTGCTGTTCTTTAGCTCCTCCTCATTCAGCTGTGTCTGGACACGACTAGTTTGCTCCTGATGACAAATTAGAGAAAGTGTGAGACAGTGAGAGGACTTTAAAAAAGGGATAATCCACAATGCTGTACCTGCACTTGACACAGTTCCTCAGTCAAGGCCATCTCAGTCATGTCTAATGGAGGCTGCTCCAACCAAATGTCGTCTGAATTATTGTCTGTCCCATTCAGGTGGTCCGGGCTGGAGAAAGGCACAACACGGGACCGCAGGTTGAATGCTTTGGTGGGTGTGGTGAGAATCTGGTAAAACAGATATTTGAAGGATAAAGGAGAATTATTTTGCAATGCTTGTTAGGGAATCTGAAAGACAATGAAAGTACATTGAATAAAGAGAGGTTATATTTTGCCTCACAGTGATCTGAACACAAATTTCAACATGCACTGACCTTTATAGTTTCAACGTGAATTCTGTTCAGCTCAGAGACCTCCTGTTTCTTGTAAGCGTTTGTGGCTTCCAAAATGTTTTCCAAATGCCTGTTGGACTTGTCGAGGTACCTTTTCTCAGACTCCAGCTGAGACATCTGTTTCCTAGAACACAAAGCACCATTCAAAAACCACATTAAAGCTCTGCAAAACTTACTTTATAACCCTACAAAGGCATTGCCACAGAATAAATCTACATTACAACGTAAAAGAAATGACATTTTTGTGATAGCTAGAAATCAGAGCTCTGCGACAATAATTTAATGTAAACAAATAGTGGATTTAATAATTTGGGGAGAATTGTAACACCATCAAATATATGGACTGAGATATTGTTTAGCCAAACCAGCCCAAATGGAAAGTAGGAAACCAAGATGTTTTTTATTTTTCTAATCAGAAGATTGTATTAAAAAATGTAACTCCTACATCCTTTTGGCCTTCTTTCACTGCAAGGACAGCAGTTATTGACAAAAAAACAAAGAAAAAAATAAACTGGGTTCATGAAAAGAACCTGTACACTGTGTGCTCACAAAGGTGTTCTAATATTTACTGTTACTGGATTTCATGACGGCAAAAGGTCTTAGCATATATTTCTAGCTTTTGGAGGGATTTGTTCCTAAACATCCACAAAGCTTTTCTGGATACTGCCCATGTGAATTTGGTTTGAGAGTGGTTTCTTCATTAAATACCATACTTACTTGGTGATTTCTTTATACTCCTCGAAGGCCTGAAGAGCAGCTGTGAGGTCGGACTGTTTCTGAAGCAGCTGAGCCTTCAGTTTCTCAGCTCTAGCTGCCAAGACAGTATCTGCAGCCACAGGGGTTGAAGAGACTGCTGGAGCTGTGGAGCAACAGGAGTTTATTAACATGTATTACAAATATAGGATATAGTACATTTACTTGACCTTTCCTTTGATGAAGGTGATCATGATCTTACTCTCTGTGGGTTTTTCTGTATCCATAGCCCTCTGGAAGGTCTCATCCAGCTCAGCGGCTACTTGGGCTACAGCCTCTTCAGCATTCACGACTGATTCAAGAGAGCGGAGTTGACGGTTCTCTTCTCTGAGGCTGAAGTTCTCTGCTGCATATCGAGTCATCTTTGGGTGGTGTTCAACCTAAAAAGACAGAAGTGTGTATGGAAAACGATGTTGAACATATACAACATTTGGGGAATATATGGCCAATCTTTCAAGAAAAATGACCAATACAGAAAGTAACCCTATTATGCCTTTCAGAGTAAGCAACACTGAATAAACCTATCTTGGATTTTAGGGCAAATAAATTATGTCATTAGAATTGGCAGCAGCAACTTTAGACTGCTAAATAGGACGCATTTACATCTGAACTATAGGTCCTCCACACTAGCTGTGGTATTGCATTTTGTACCTGATCTCTCAAGATCTTTATCTCTTCTTTCAGCTGGTCGATCAGAGCCTGAGACTCCTTGTCTGACAGTATGTCTGATCCTCCTGCCTTCAATGTTTTCTCAAGACGAGAGATGTGGTCCTCTCGAAACCTGACAATCATTCGGCTGGAATGGATGAACTTGTCTTTCTGGGTCCAGGCCTGCTCGAGCTGAGCCACCTTCTCGAGCAGCATCTGAATGTAGTCAAAAATTACTGATAGTTTCCCTGAGCCAACATGACTTCCACACAGCAGAAAGATTTCTGTTCTGTAAAGACATGACAATGCAAAGAAAACCATTTCCCATACCCTCTTCTCCTCTTCTCGCCTCCTCCACAGACGAACAGCAGCCATAAACTTTGTTTTATATGAGACATCATGTTGAATTTCTATTGATGGACCTGATGAAAAAAGCGGATTTGTACTTTTGCAACATACCAGAAAACTGTGTTTAAAGCAACCCAAGGTTCTGTGTTTAATACATTAGTGTATCAATTTTTTAACATGTGCAAATGGTTTAAAGAGGATGTTACTTTGTGGTTAACATGTTTGATCTGCCTATTGTTACCCATGGAGAGTTCGGGTCCTCCTGGTGCTATCTCTCTCCCATAGTCCACTGCCTGAGAAGCCAGTGCCTGTACAAGCTGCTCCTTCAGTTTCTTAACCTCAGCTTGTAACTGCCTCACATTTCCCTGTGTGTCTTCATTGATAATGGCCTTGCAACACAGAATAATGGCACAGGGGTGAGATTATAACGTGCTCTAATTTTGAAATCACAAGGAACTTGGTTAAGTTTAGTCTGTTTTAATAGAATATAGAGCTGTGTTTGATGACAGATACCTTATTCTTGATTAGCTTTGCTCTCTGGGCAAACTGCAAGGTGGACAGTGTTTCTCCAAAACACTTTGAACCAGGGTGAACATTGGCTATGATGTACGTCTTTGCATTTCCACCAAGAGAGTCCTGAAATAACAACAAAATTGTTAGTGCATAATATCTATTGAAATTATAAAATACAATCACATCTTTGAATATATTTTAAAGTGTTATAGTAAAGCAAAAATAAGTCTATAAATGAACGTGAAGCAAAATTCGATATTTGAATGTCAAGTGCACAAGATTGATACTTCCTTACTTTACAAATGTTGCTCATAAAAACACACTACCACACACCAGTGAACATACTGTACATAATTCCAGGTACGTTGACTCCATGTTGATAAACAGCAACATTCTCCACTTAAGCCACATATAAAATGTATCATGCATTTAGAAACACTCACCCTAAGCAAGAAGGTGAGTTTGGAATCCCTGTAGCAGATGTGGCGGTTCTTCCCATTTGACACATCAACCAGTGCCATGATCACCTGACCAAGGCACATGAGGGAGCGATTGATGCTGCTGGCCTCCTGAATGAGAAGCAGTACAGACAACAGCTGTTAGCAGCAACAAGAATCATAAATGTAGTAGTACTTCAGGAGGAGACTGAATTCATGGATGAAGCTTCACCTTGAGTCTGGAGCCTTCTGTGTGTGTGTCTTTCTGCCTCTCAGACCCTGCCAGATCTACTAGGTTCAACTGAGACACACGGATGTTCACCACCTCATTGATGGACTCTTTGGACTCCAAAGTCATGGTGAACACTGCATGAGATCTGGAAGACTCGCGGTTCATGGAGGTGGAGGCCACTCGTCGATTACGCCAGCCCATAGACAACACCTAAGTGGTTTCAAACACAAATTATGTACACTGCCACAGTACATTTCTTAAGATGCCACCTGCATTTAATTATCAATTTAATGTGACCTCAACTGCGTAATTTGACACTGCTCAATAAAGAACACACTGAATACAAGGTTTATAGAAATAGAGGGGTTTCATCTGACTTTAACTAGTTGGACATGAGTGTTACCATGCATTATACAAAGTACAAAAAGTTTCTATGAGTCTCAAGCAAGGCATTTATACCTGGTAGGCTTCAGCTGCTGAGCTGACAAACTTCTCCACAGCTCCCTCAACAAACACACCTTTCTTGATATTCTCCCTGAGGAAAAGGCTGGCAGAGGCTGTGTCCAGAAGGTCATAGATTTGTTCATTGTATATCTCAATAAACGAACATTTGCAAAGGAAACTCTTGGACTCGGCAGACTTTAAGAAAAAAGAACAAAGAAAGCACCAAATTCATTAGAAAACAACTTGGTTTTGGTTGATATCACCTTCATGGTTATGAAATTTTACAACTCACCCTTTCCACTTCTCTGTTGATGAGAAAAAACAGGTACTCAAAACTTCGAGGAATAACCCCCCTTTGTTCATCTGTGAAGTTTTCCAACTCAGACCGTCCTACAGTGAAAGGGACAAAAGTGTCACTACAATTATTCTACAGCTGGATCTTAAAGAATTTAATGTAAATATTATTGAATTCTCACCAAGCATGGTGAACGTTTTCCCTGAGCCTGTTTGTCCACTGCAGAAACAAGATAGGAATCAAATATGAAGTTGAATGGTTGCTTCACATAAAGCACAAGGCAGAATGATTGTGCAATGAAATATTTTTAATTTTATACTGTACATAAACAACATAAAGACCACTTACTAGGCAAATATAGTACCATTGTATCCACTCATGCAAGACTCAACAATACTCTTGGCTACACTGGAGAATACAGAGTCCTGTTGAAGAATGACAGATAAAGGTCACAGGAAATATCTCACACGGACAAATCAGGATATCATTAGTCATTAGTCATCATTAGTTTTACCCTGTGGCATGTTGATAATACAATAACCATGTGCTCCCAACCTGAGATGTGTCCATGTCAGCAACATGATCATAGGTGAAGGTTCGTGGTTCTGGTTTTGAGAGCAGACGGATGGTGTTGGGTGAGGTGACTGTGAGACACAGACTCTGATCTCCATCCGTGGTCAGCCCAGAACCCTGGGTCAGAGGTCGCACGCGCACAAAAACCTTGATGGAATCGCCGTCACTGCTGCAGTACCAAAAATCAAATTAAAATAAGACATACAAATTGAACTGACAATGTGGAGAATAAAACATCAGCATTGCCAGAAGGTAACTATTTGTTGCTATAGCTGCCCACTACGTTTGCAGGACATGAAGAGGTTTATTCCATTGTAGCTATTCTAATTGTACATTCTCATTCTTCAGTTTCAACGGTAAACCCAACAGTCAAACTCACAATCACTTTACAAAGAAGAAAAATAAAACCACACACAGATAGCTTACTGTACATATATGGCATTAGCCCTGATCCAGGACCGTGTACTAAGGGGTTTGGGCAAACGACTATATGTTATTATCTGTGCTGTTGTCGGCGTGTGTTTGGAAGAAACAAGCAAAGCGTCCTAAAGGTACATTACCTGGCAGCAAGCTGGGTTGAATCGTCGGATCCTGTCAACAAAATCACATGCTTGTTAGTTAGTTAGCTAAGTTCTATCAGCTGACTCCGACCAGGATAAAAGGTTACCAAACAACAGCGACTGTTAACGTTACGTTTGGCTGCCTGTGGCATCATATTAGTTTGCTAACCAAACAAATATGTGTTCAGTGCTCTACCTTTTACACTGGAATTCATTGTTGACCGAAAAAAATAAAAAAAAGATGTTCGCCGTTATGTGGTAAAATGATCTTTCTTCATAGCAGAGTCAAACGAAAAGGGACAACACTGTTTACATCGCTCAAAATTGGCGGGTAGGTCGTCCTCTACTTCTTCGTCGTCGTCTTCGCCTTCTTCTTCGTTTGATGCTGGGCTACAAACCGGCGTAAAAGGTGCATGCTGCCACCTACTGTACCGGAGCGTGCAACACAGATTGCAGGTCTTAGGTCTTGAGGTGTAGCGATTGAACCATTAGAAGCCAATAAACCAGTCATGCTGTGGTTTACCTGATTGGTCAAACAGTTTGCCAACAATTGCTCTGCAGCCTTCGTAGCTTATCTTTACTGTTTACTGGTTTTGCAGTCAGGCGTTAAAATGCTTAATAGATCACATAAAAATCCACACTGTATTAAAAATCATACAAAAGAGCATAATATGGTTAAGAAAAAAATTAACACCATAAGTATTACAAGCAAAAGATATAGGCTCAAATGAAATACATTATTAAATCCAAATCGATGCCGTAATACACTTCCTCATACACCCCAACAATTAAAATGTGTTTCATCTTCAAACAAGAATCAGTGACCTTTCTCTGGTGCTCGAAATAAAAAAAAAGCAATAAGAGGAATCTCCCAGCCTCACTTCCCACTTCGCTTTCAATGCCCCTATGCAATCATCGCTTTTGTTTTGACACACTCAAGGCATCAATGCAGTCCCCCAACCTTGCCTATGTATTCAACAGGATAATCGGTTTATTGCCCTGTTAAATATTTACAGTGTCATTGCTCTTCTAGTGTGAAAAACAAGCCTTGTGATTTGCACATAGGCAGAATGAAAAGTGTCTGGCTGTCATTACATTAATTAAAACCTTGATGCGGTTCGTAGAGTAGCTCGTGTCCTGGTGGCGATTAAAAGCCAATGTTGAACAATTGTCGGCAACGTTGTGATTGTCCCACAGTTGCGTGTGGTCGCCGCAGCCGTGTGCTTAGTTGCAGAAATAACTATCTTGCCATTTCTGGTATCTTTGAAGTTGGCAAGTCCTCGATTGGATCACATCCGCTCTTCAGCGCAATTGGCTGCTTAACCAGGAAGCGCGTTAATTTTGAACCGGTCTGGCGATTTGATTGGTACGTTTCAAGACTTAAATTCCAAACGGTTGTCATCCCGAGACGGCGAGGGGTTTTCAAAAAACCACGTCGGCGCGGCTTGGACTACTTTGAATGCGTTGACTAAAGCCGTTATCATTTAGGCAGCTGTTTTTATTTTTCTTCCGAGGTACGTGGCGACTGTATGATGATAATGTGGTGCTAGCGCGCTGTGTTCTGTTTATAAAACGTGATCACAAGTTTTGGTTTCACTCTGTTTTACGCAAACTTTAGCCAGATCTACTTTAACAGAGAGCTTAGCGAACGTAGCCTTTGTTGTTAATTTACTGTCAACGCTGGATACTCGTGTTAGTATTAGTCTAACTTGCCAAAATTAGTTGTGGCTTTTATGACTAATGAGTAACGTTAACTTAGCTCTGCATGTTGAGTCGCACAATAACTTACCCTTTTGACGTTACGTGCAGTGTTGGACGCCAACATTAGGGGGTGAACGACAGCAAATAGTCAAAATGTCATGTCTTATTTAGGACCAAAATGTTAGTTTGTTATAGCTGACATTTGTTTACTTGCTACTCAAATTATAGAAAATCATGTGTTGACTGACTCTAGTTGACCACATATCTATCAAAATCACTTGTAGACCAACCCAAGTTTGAGCAAATTAGTGAAGTAAGACTCTGGTGTATGTATGTATGTATAATTACATAATGCTGTGTTGGCTGAGAGTACACTTTGATTTTATTACAATTTAGCAATTGTGACCAAGTACTGAAGTGGACATTTTACAGTTGAAAAATGAACTTGTTGGTGCTCTCTGGTGGACAAACTATGTAATGGTGGCACTGTTTCTGTCTCAAACATTACCACAATTTCTTGTTATTTATTGGACAACATATACACTAGTCTGATATCAACATATTTGCAAAAAATAAAGCAAACCAAGATTAATCAACATAAGTATATTGATGGCATGTGTCTTGATGCTTCTGTTAACTTTGTGTCATTTTCCTCTGTGCAGATAGTTTTTACAAACCCCACGACCAAAATCGTCTTATCAACTGGCTGCAGCTTTCAGGATGACCCCGCCCTCGGAGTGTAGTTGGGTCACTCCAGCGCTGTAATTTCAACAGCTTGTCTCTCTGCTTTTCGCAGGATGAGTTCTGTTGACGTGAATGATGAGAATCGTGGGGTCTACCCTGGAGGAAAGCAGAACAGCTCAATTGACGACATTTTTGCCCTGGACCAGCCGACTGGGAGGCCCTCCATCCTGCGTCAGACAGAGAACCTGCCCAGCAAGACTGCGCCTAAGGGGACGAAGGTACAAAACCTTTCTACTTTTCTGTTAGTTTGTATCCAGGTGACATTTACTATACTGATGAAATCTCTTGTGTAGGTTTGTTTTCAGACTCCAAGAAGAGACCCCGTGAGTAAAAGAATTGTATCTCCCACCAAGTCTGTCAAGATGGCAAGTGTGGACGAGTGTGCAAAAGCAATGGAGTCCTTAAATTTAGATAATACAAAGTGAGTAACATTTCTCACACTGCCACATGCCTCCAATGAAATGACTGATCAATTTAAGTTATCAAAGTCTGTTCTTGTTTTTGTAGTACTTTTCCACCAGATGCCACTGAGAAGCCTGACGAGCCCAAACAAGGTAGTTGTCAAACATTACAAAGTTAATTTCCTTAAATGTCTTCGAATGCTGAGAAATTGTTGCTCGTCTTGAATTTCCCACAGAAGTGTCCTCTTATCCTGATGACAACATGCCCATACAAAGCAAAGGAGGCTATCAGTTGGATTTCGACAACCTTGAAGCTTTCAATCCATTTCAGGGGTCTAATAAGATGGTTCTCTCTCCTGCAAGGCCTGCAGTTGAAACCCCCCCTGCAGATCACACAGAGTCTCAACCCACAAAACCAGAGAATACCTTGACGGAGCCCACCAATGCAGAGTCGGCACTAGACGAGACACTTCCTTTCACCCCGTCTGTGGAAAACTCACTTGCTGACATCTCCACTGACATCAGCTCCACAGAGAGCAGTGTAGTCACAGTGGTGAAGGGCCCAGCGGTTGAGGAACAAGATTCATGCACTACCACACCTGGTAAACAACCTGCTGAAATGTCTCTAAATGCTGACGAAGGCAAAGTGTCAGGCTCTTTTGTGGAAGATGCCCCACTGCCAGCGAAAGGTTCCTACTGCTTGAATTTTGACAATCTTGATGCAATCAATCCTTTCCAAATGGGCGGCTCTAAAATTCAGAATTCCCCTGTCCTTGGGAGAAAGGTGCCAGACAATAACCCGCCTGTCGAGGAGGCAACAAAAGCTGAAGATAAACCTACAGATGTTGACATATCTGAGGTGCCTGTTCAGCCAGAGGTAAAACCCGTAGCTACAGTGGCCCCAATCTCTCCCAATCCTTCAGCTGCTAAATCCACATCGCAGCCAACTGATGCCCCAGTCAAACTCGAGTTCAATTTCCATGATGGCAGTGAGGTCAAACAGAAGCCGCCACCCAAGAAATTTGCCAGAATGCCTCCTGGTCTAAAATCTAAAGAGGGGAACTCGGCGTGTGACCCCAAACCACCAAAAGAAACGCCAGCTGCCAGTGACGTTGCCGACGTTCCCAAAGCATCTTACTCATTTGAATTTGACGACCCAAACTTCAATCCGTTTGGAACAAAAACAAACATGGACAACTCTCCAAAGTGCAGCAACAAACCTGGCCCTGCGCTCATGGAAACGTCCGTTCCAGAGCAACCAAACAAGCCTGTGGAGAAGGAAGCCGTATCACCAGCATGGTATGTTAACCTTTTTAATCTGAGCGTATCAAGAATTTAATTGCAGTGGACACTTCACTTGCCAGCAACACTTTATTTTACTGTAAGTTTGTACACTTTTGCCCTCTGTAGCGCTGGAGAGACCGTCCCAGCTGTTGAGCCCAACCCTGGAGCAGTAAGAGAAGTAATGCAGTTTGATAGAAACCTATTGCATTTATCCATTTAACTTTCCTTTGGTGGTTTTTAACAAAAATGTTACTGTTGAATGACAGAATGCTGAACAACACAACAAGGCATCTCAACTAGAAGCTGATCAAACCCCGGAGAGTCTTTCTGAGTTGTGTCAACCTGAGCAGAAGTCCGACACTGCCCTGTTCAATGACGAGTTTGTTCCTGGAGCTGTGTGTAAGTAAATGTTGGCCATAACTCTATTTTGTCTTGTTTCACACGGATCTCTGAATGTTGTTTTGTTGCCTTTACCTGCAGTTTTTACAATTTGAATTAAACCAAAAAAAAAGGAGGGTTCTACTCCCAGTTAACTAGAAGTTCAATTACATGTTTATTATGGTAGAAATGTGGTCTTTGTGATGCATCATTAAATGGAGAGCTTGTTGACGTTAACCTATGATCTTTATCTCTAGTCCTGGCCAATGACTTTGATGGACAAATCGATTACCTCGAACAGTTTGGGTCCAGCAGTGTAAGTACTTACTTCATACATTGTTAAATCACTAAATTCTTTGAATGTCATCACGTGACCTAAATGTAATTTACATGTTTAATTTCTTTTGTCTGCAGTTTAAGGAATCTGCATTGAGGAAACAATCCTTGTACCTTAAATTTGACCCCCTCCTGAGAGAGAGCCCAAAGAAGTCTGTAGGCCCGGCCATTCAGACGCATGTCCCTCGACCCGCTGCCTTTGTTTCACAGTACGACGCTCCTTCTGTTTTCACTTACTCCTGATTGTTGCTGTCACTTAACGTTAGAGATGAAGTTGTTCTGCTTTGGACATCCTGTACAATAAAATGCAATTTGTCTGAAATGTAACCACTTCACAAGTTATATTTTCTTCTCTGCAATTCAGGCTTGAAACTGCACTGATGTCAGAAAAAGAGGCTTCAAGTGGATCACTAAAGGATGATTTCAAACTGTTTGATGATCCAACAGTGGCAGTAAGTCACTCTAGAATTGTCCCCATTGACTCTGCAGCCGTATTAAAAATAAGTGCAATTGCATGTCCGCTGTATTGAAAAAAATATTCAATGTGTTGTTGCTACATCTCCTAACTTGATTTATTTACACCGTAACTGTCATCTAGCCTCCTTCAATCCCCGAGAGCTTCGTCCCTCCTTTCCCCCAGCAAGCAAATACAGAGGATGCCATTATTGAAGTGCTCAAATACAGCCAGAAAGACATGGATGCAGCCATCGCCACGGTCCAGGCAGAAGTATGTCCTGATCAATGTTTTGTGATTTGACAAATAACAGCAGTTGTTTCAAATGCTGAAGAGGTTTTCCAGTGGAGTCTCTTGTTTGGGTGTATGTGAATACAGCGTTTTTGTACAGACTGAAACGACAACACTAGACAGTGTTGATGGTGATTTTAAAGCAAATATCAAAGAAACCTGTATCCCAGGAAAGTGTCAATGACCAGCTGAATTTTGTTTCTAAAGCAAGAAACTGGGTGAAAAGGTATCAGTTATTTAAAACTATTTATGGAGATCAAAATTTCAAAAGTGTGGTAATCCTTTGTCAAAAATGAGGACCACACAAGGCACAGTATTAAGTTCAGTAGCAATTGTGATCATCTGAAATGTCACTGATGACCCCAGTTGAACCAATCCTTAAACCAAATTTGTGATGAGTCAAGCTCCCAAATAGATTATTTGTTTTTAAATAAATGGTTGTTTTGTACTAATTTCATATTGTAAACACGAATGTAAATTATAACAGTTGTCCTTTGATTTGAAACTGTTTGTAGGTTGTAAAATGCCATTTTCTATTAACTAATTTACTCGAGAATAAAGTGTGTATTTTCTCAAATAGGCAAAGGAAAAAGAGGCGCAATGGAGTGCAAAATATAAAAAGCTACTTGATGATGGTCAAGAAATGAGGTGAGCTATGCTGTTTAACTTAACTTAATTTATTTTAATTCGGTTATACAAGTTTCACGACATTTGACAACCTTTTTATTTTATTTTTTTCCCACACAGGAAAATAACTGCAGAATTTGAGCTCATGATTGCAAAAATGATGGGTAAGTTAATATAGTTTATGTACATGTTGCAGTCTTAAGGATGTTTCATGTTTTTAAAAAGGGCTCTCTTGTACTATTCAGCTGATCAAGAGAAGGAGAGGGAGGGGTCCCAGGCGAAGCTTAATGAGGCCCTGCTGGAGAAAGACCAAGTGTCCAGTGACCTGAACGCCATGGAGAGGTCTTGCTCCAACCTTTTCAAGAGGCTGGAGAAGTACAAGGGTGTTATTGAGGGTTACAAAAAGGTTAAACACTTGCCCTATTATAAACCACAAGTGCATGACATATTTTTAGCTATATTTTTCTAGCTATAGCAGTATGATTGGTAAACAGTTTTCTGTGCCCTTTTCCCCAGAATGAAGAGACACTGAAAGCTTGTGCTCAAGACTATCTGGAAAGGATCAAAAAGGATGAGAAGCGCTACCAGACCCTTAAAGCCCATGCTGAGGAGAAAATTGGCCAGTAAGAAACATATCTCTCTATTGTTAATATTGTAAATTGTAAGACTTGCAGTTGTCAGACTGACATTTATTGTTACTCTTCAGTGCCAATGGAGAAATTGCTGAGGTGCGGTCCAAGTACAAGGCTGAGGTATCTGCACTTCAGGCGCAGATCCGGCGGGAGCAGCTGAAGGTGCAGTCACTGGAGAAGAGCCTGGAGCAGAAGGTGAGTGAAAATCTAAATTAGATGGTATGTATTTGCAGAGGTCTGGAAGATAAAATCTCACAAATTATTGTCAGACTTTAACATTTTATTTCTTATTTTCTAGGAGAAGGAGGCTGAAGAGCTCACCAAACTTTGTGATGAACTTATCACCAAAGTCCAGAAGGGCTGAGCTCATTTGTAAATACTGTACTTTTTCATTAATGTTGGTGTCATGCCATTTTCTTGTTTGTCTGTGTCAATGTTATTATAATACTGTAAAAAAGTTAATAAAGATTAATTACAAGTTCAAGAGACTGTTATAATTATTAGACTAAAAGTTTTAACCTTTTCTTTAATTTTCTTTGCATGATAACCAACCACTAGGGGGCAGTGTTTGTCTTAATGTTTTGAATCTTTATCATCTGTGTTTTGGATTTAAAGCATTTATGGATATGGAAGTAACATGGCTGTTTGAAGCCTAAAGAGTTTTTGTTCTGTATAGAATTTCTACTTTGAACACACAGGCTATTCAATGTACTCACCCCCCTCACCTGTCTGGAGCCAAAGCTCATCTCCGTCCTGCAATGCTTGCAACAAAACAAGAGCTCAACTGACACAATGCTCCCCTTCTTTCCTGAGCAATCGCAGGGTCCTGTCACGTTCCCAGAGCAGGACAATGCACTTCGTAAATGGTGAAAGGAAATCCTCCCTAGATTGGAGTTGAATGAGATGGTAGTGCGGAGTAGTGTAGATTCACTTAACTGGGAAAAGATGTTGGTGTAGTCTGAGATGAGGGAAGCTCTGGGTTCTCAGTTCCATCACTTTAACTCTGAGTCACTTAATGTGGTAACATGTGCTGTGAAGCTAACTGCTCCATGGAAAGGTAAAGGTTTTCTTTGAGCATCTGAGTTTGTCTGCCTCCTGCCCTCCCGTTGGGCCTGAACGAGCGGTCTGTCATTTCCTCACTCAGTCTATTCATAAGCAGACGTCTACGTCTTTAGAAACCTCAAAATCTTGCTTGGATAATAGTTCATTACCCAAGGACTACCTTTTAATATGACCGCTTTCATGATCCGTCAGTCATCACTGTAGGGTAACAGCAATCTGTCAACATTCAAATATTACACCATGGATTCATCCTCAGCTATGAATAAAATCCACACACGCTCCTGTCGTTTCCCCTGCACTGAAACGTTCACCCCATATTGCGGTTGTAATCACCGTTTAAATAAAACAAATCTTTACAAAGCTTTACATCCCGTCAATCAATATTCATTTTAAATGTTGTGATTGGTTGCACTGGTGGAACATTCCTATGAATGTCAGTACATGTTGGAGATATTTCTGAGAGGAGTTCGTGGTGCAAATGAAAAGACTGTTTTAACAGTGGACTAAATGTAGCAGAGGTTAAACATGAGCTTTATAATACAGGCTGCAGAAAGTCATTTCAGTGACTGACCTACTGTTTGAGCTGTAAAGTAAATGATAATGACTACTGTGCACATCAATGCTGGTGTCAATATTGACAAAAAGAAGAAGCTTACTAGGAGCCAATCCCCTCCCCGTTGAATACTTTTTTTTTCTCTTGTCATCTTGTCATACCTGGTGACATTCACATTTCCAGTTTATAAATCACTCAAAAATCTTGGGCCAACACCTCTGATCTCCATGAAGAGTATAAACCCAGTAGATCTTAGATCTTTAGGAAGCAGTCAACTGGTTGTGCCTGGTGTCAGAACTAAATAAGAGTGAAGCTGCTGTTATCTGCACACCGATGGAAACAACTTCCAGAAAACCTCAAATGCGACCCAC
The DNA here is from genome assembly GCA_036023855.1 of Gadopsis marmoratus. Lineage (NCBI taxonomy): Eukaryota > Metazoa > Chordata > Actinopteri > Centrarchiformes > Percichthyidae > Gadopsis > Gadopsis marmoratus. Next base: position 54,535 of record JAVQJF010056514.1, read on the forward strand.
ATTTTTTTCACTTTAAAATCTAAACGGAAAAACTCTGCTGTTCTCCTGTGCCTTTGCTTGATTGGTTTCTCTAATGCAGTTTTATCTTCTTTGTTGCATTGGCAACTTGCATCTTATTACTGCACTGTAATTAAATTATTTAATCTGATGTATTTAATGTAATTTTATCTCATTTTAAAATTTAATTTCATTCTATCTTAATTGATTTTACTCTTATTGTTTTGGTTGTCATTATAATGCTTGTCTTTGCCTGTGTAAAGAACGTTGAGTTGCCTCTGCGTTTGAAATGTGCTACATAAATAAAGCTGCCTTGCTTTAGAGACACAGTGGCTAACAGGCTTTTTGTAGGAATAAGCAAAATACCAGTAAGTGAAATGAGCGACACCAAAGAAAACGCAGTGCCCATGACGAAGACATCGTCGACAATCAACTTCAGTAGTTTAGCGATATTTTGACCAATTATAATCCGACAAAAAACAGAGCAACCTGTGCCGAAGACACGTGCCAGCTAATACGGGCAACACCACAAACCTGTGTCATGATTTGAAACAATATCTCCCATTAGAACACGCAGAAAGTAGTATTTAATTACAGTATCTCAGATTTGTGAAATGTTCTACTGTTTGTTTGTCATGTTCTGACAGAGAATAGCTTAAAACTGCAAAAACCAGCCTTTGAACTGAAACCATTTGACAGTTCTTGTGATAATTACAGATATCGACTGACATGAAAAAGATTTTGTGTTAAGATTTTTGCCCACATCGCCCAGCCCTTGAAGAATATTCACGGGTTGAACAAATCCATTCAAGCACGTAACTAATTCATTTCAGGCCATTAAATCAAACTACCAAACCATCAGACTTTAGCTGATTTAGTTTTTGAGCCTTGAACAGAGTACATCATACAAGATTGTCAAATATAACCAATTACATACAAATATACCTAAATATTGGCTTGAACTAAATGTGATTAAACTGGGTGACAAAGTACTCAAAATGTACTATACATAACAACCACAGTATACTTTAATAACATTACATAGATATGTAAAACGCCTTACTCTGAAAAATAAAGTTTTGATACATTTTTATAGCAAAATAAATTAAATATTCATGACTCAATTTGATTATAAATGATTACAGCTTCATAAACTGTGGTTGGTTAACGTGACAGTCTAAAAGACCTCTGCTGGTTTACCTCAACAGGCTACTGACTGATGATGGGAACCTACCTACAAAAGTTAAAATGATAATGAAGACCAATTAACTTAACTTGGAAACACAATCCGTCCATCCCGTGCAGGTTTGCATGCCATATAAACCCAGTCCACTCTGTGTCACTTTTAACAGAGGACAAAGGAGAGGGATGGAGAAAGGTAATGTAAAAGATAGTGTAGTGGTCAGCATTCCAAACATCATGCATCTTTTAACAAACAAAACGACTACCTGAGTAGGAGCATAAAACCAGCCCCTTTTGTAAATCTTGAGTGCCATTTTCATCTTCATTACCAGGCAGAACACACAGGGCCTCTGCGTTAAAACAGCTGAAGAAGTGAAAGGTAAAACCTAACTTCCACTTTCAGCTACGCCTCAAGTAGGAAAAAGCAAAATTCATCTGCCGAGGAAGACTTTCAGCAGGCCTGAATAGCTGCGATTAAACTCACATGGCACAGAAATGTCCTTGTCCATTTTTTTTTGTATTAAGTGCACAACAAGGATTCGTGAAGTATAGTGGTGTGAGAATCTGACGGGTAACAAAATAAGCACCAAATATGGAAGTTTGAAGGTGAGTGTGTGTCACTGGCCACTGTTTTTCCCACGTGAACACTGTCCCGACAATCTCCAGCTATGAGAAGAGTCTGACAGTTTTTTAGAGAGTAATGCCAGGTGACTGTCGCTCAGGAGCTGCTGTTCAGTCCACAGCTCATTGTCCCGCGGAGATACTGGATCAGTCAGTGGGGGATATTTAGCGCTGAAGCTAACACTGAAAATGAATGTGTTGATGCTGATGTACTTTCCCATCCACGTGGGAGTGAGTGTGTGTGTGAATGTCAGTGTAGATTTTGGGGTAGATTTTAGGGGGGATTGTTGGACCTCCCTGGGTGAGGAGGAGCTGCTGCTGTGCCAGGTACTCCTCATAGTTCATGGAGCTCATGCAGCCTTTGTCAGGGCTGGAAGAGCTGGAGGATTGAGCCACGCAGCCCCTGTCCCGCTCTCGATATGGCAACCGGTGGGAGCTCTGCAGTACCTGTGCAGCCGCAGCTGGAGCGTTGGGAGGGGGACAGTGCTTTCTGCTCTGGCAGAACCACAGCAGCACTGTGCCAAAGATGAACACTATTCCAGCAGGGATGCCAATAATGACGGGCCAGGGGAGGGAGCTGGAGGCTGGCGAGAAGATGGGTGTGATGGGAGGCTTCGTGTCTGCGAAAGAAGAGGGCCAAAATCAAATCAAATCAAAACTGAAGTGTTACCAAGAGTTTGTTTACATGCACAGGTAGAGTGCTTAAGGCCTAAAACAAAATGATGATTTTTGCTATCATTTAATCTGTTGATTAGTCCAGTCCAGAACCCAAAGATGATTTAATCTTTGAATCTTTGAACAAAGACAAGCTTTGAGCGCCTTCTCCTGCGGCCATATGTGATCACATGATCATCACAAACTCAACCCTATAAAAACACGTCAGACTTACTTTGTGCTGACATGTGGTCTCGCTTTCATTTTGGTTTGACATTCCTCTCATGTTATTGTGTTACGTGCAATAATGCAGATTCCTAAAAATAAACAGCTGCATAAAATATACAAAGTGGCAGCACAGATCCTTGTCCAAGCTGCTGTTTGTTGCTCTGCTGTGGCAGTGCTGCACTGTAAACAGGCCTCACCTGGCAGCACAGTGAGGAAGGCGCTGCGGAAGCTGTAGCCCATGGTGTTGGCGCCTAAGCAGATGTACATGCCAGCATCATCCTCCTTGGCTCGGGTAATAAGCAGCTTGTTGAGGTAGGAGCCGTCGGGTCGTGACCACACCTCCCCTGTGGGTAGCACCACAAATCGGTGGTCTCCCACCTCAATGGTGGAGTTGTAGTGGCTTTCCTCGTTAGACTCCACGCGTTTGAGCCACTGAATGACCGGCTTCACGTCACTCCTCACTTTGCACTGGAACGACGTGGTGCCTCCATAGTCCACCGTTGTGTTGACCGGGTGGGTGCCCGTCAAAACAGGCTTGGAGTTGGTCCTCTCTGCATAGACACACAGAGGAAAACTGTCACGACGCATGTCTGACATGACAGCCCGTCTGCGGATAGAAGAGCTCTTAGTTGTCCGTACCATTATTAGCCTCCGGCTTAGAACTTGTAATTTACAGAGAGGGAGGTATACCACATGTAACACAAGAAGTTTGAGTGATTAGTTTCCTCTCTTTCTTTGCTCCTGGTTGTACAGCACACATTTCTCAAGGGAAGGGGTGTTGGGGGGGCAGTGGGTCTGGCAGACAGCTGAGCTTTAATCAGCTCCAGATTGGGTGGAGGGGCTCTGAGTTGAACAGCCTTTCTCGCCCCCCTGTGAAAACACTGGGGCACAAGCCCTCACTCTCAAGCCTGCTTCCTCAATATGCTTCTCATATACATGATTACACAAGCACATTCATCCATGCAGCAAGGATATGAGTAAGACCAGCTGATCGCAATCACACGTCAGGAGTAGGTAGATCAGAGAGAGATTTCGTTTAAAGGTTACAGTTCTTCCTACGCTATTTCAGCTTCCCACAGCAACGTACAAAAACGATACACACAAACATCAGTAATCATTTAAATTAATTACCGTTGCCTCATCTGTTAGCATTAATATTTCCAGGTGGATATGTTTGATATGCGTACAGCTCAACTTCTCTGTGGGATACTCACGTATGACCTCAACTTTATACGTGGCGTTGATTTCCCCTGCTCGATTGGAGACCCTGCAGGTGTATCTGCCGCTGTTCTCTGGCGTCAGGTTCCTCAGACTCAGAGTCCATTTCTTCTGACGGCCCTCGCCGACCTCCTGCTCCGTCAGCGGCCTGTCGTCCTTCAGCCACACGATGTCCGGTCGAGGATTTCCACTGGCCATGCATTTGAGCCTCACTGAGCTGCCAACAGGGCGAGCTATGACCCTTTTTCTCATCTTGGCAGGCTGGGTGAAGCGGGGACGCACTTTAGAAGAAGGAAGGAAGAGGAAACATTTAGTTAATTAACTTATCAGCGGATACGTAACCGGAGCTGACGACGTACCTTCATTTTAAAGAACGATACAAATGTTTGGTTTTTTTTACCATTTTCAAATGCATGCTGTGAATTTTTAAGCTTTCAGATGGGTTTTTTTCTTTCTGTTCCAGACACCCAATGATTTCCATTAATTTTCCTATGGCATGAAAATCAAAAGTTCAAGTCGCAGTAAACTATATATTCATTGTTAAAGTAGAATTGTCATTGCAGATTAAAACAATGCAGATGTTTTTGTCAATCTGCAATTAAAATTCTTAAATAAGCAACAATAATGACTTTTTCAGCTTGCCAGAAATTAAATGCAGACATGATGTTCACTGTGGTTCCACAACTCAAACAAGATTTATATAATAGAGTTTCACACACAAAGATTAAAGGGAATCAATGGCTGCTGGCAGCAGATTTTGAGACCAGCAGCCATAGGTTCTCTTTAATCTCTGTGTGTTTGCTAAATGTTTAGCTGTGATGGACAGTACATTTGATTTGTAGTAAATAGGATAAAACATGCAGAACCTCTGCATCATTAATAGCATGACAGCAGTGCTCTTACCAAACTGTTCTGACAAGCCATCGGTTACCAGGTCCGGCTCTGCTCCATCACCTGCCCTGGGTCCAGTTTTATCAGAACCTGAGTCATCTGTTAATTCAATTCAATTCAATTCAGTTTTATTTAAATTGCACCATATCATAACAAAGTTATCTCATAGCACTTTAATATAGAGCAAGTCTAGACCAACTCTATATGTGTAGACCCAACAATTCCACCATGAGCAGCGCTAGGCGACAGTGGCAAGGAAAAACTGCCTTTTAACAGGCAGAAACCTCGAGCAGAGCCAGGCTCTTGGTGGGCGGTCATCTGCCTCGACCAGTTGGGTAGAGAGAGAAAAGAGAGAGAGAAAGGGAGGTAAAGAGCAAGAGAGAGCGAGAGGGGGGGGGTAGAGTGAGAGAGTGAGAGCAGGATGAATATAGTATATAGTCTAGTTCCACATGCAGATGTAAAGCAACAGTAGTTAACACAGCAGGACAGTTAGTCAACAGATGAGGGGCAAACAAAACAGCAGGGTGTTGGTTCTTTTGCAATGAACATAGAGAAAAAGTTGCAGGACAGAATTCAAACTACTGTAAAACAAATGCACCAAGCAACACCAACACCAAGCAGTAAAAGGTAGGTGACGGTAGAGATTATATGAGTTGATCCATTAAAGTTGTACTTCCATATATACAGATGTGTGGCCATTTGAGTTGAGGCCAAATGGCTGCTGTCAATTACAGCTGTCAGAGAACAACTGTTTGTATTTTCTTTCCACAACTTTAAGACCACATATGGAATGTTTTATGGAGCTTTGAGCTGCATTACAAGCTCTGGCAAAAGTTAACAAGTGGACCATAAGTTTATTTGGTCAAACTACTATTTCCACTTTCAAGAATGAGCTTACATGCTGGACTTCCTTTCTGTTTATACAGAAACAGCTAGATCGTAGGTGTGCAATGTACTGTGTGTATTGTATATTGCATTGACATTAACGTGAGTAATTATCAACCTTGTGCTTCTTAAATCACTTTTCTCAGTTTGTATGGCAATACTCAGGGCGGTGTACACTATGATATCGTAGGTACATTGCTACTTTTAAAGCCTGTATTAACTTTCCATTATAATCTCGTTCTTAATATTTGACACAGCTCGAATGGCAGCGGCTCAACACCAAACAGGCCTGGCAAGTGTTCTTGGCTCTATCTGAGTAAATTTCGCATTTATACATAGGCTCCTCTGAGCAGGGTGCAGGCTCGGGTCATACTCTGTAACATTTGGAAGTAATATGATCAGTTTTCATAAGCCCAGTTCCAGGAGACAGCTGTGGAGTTTATGTCATTGGCTGACATCATGCAGCGGAGCTAAGACGAGGCTTAGAGAGAATATGATGAGTGAAACCTAATCTAATTGTGATGCGTATCGACTTTTCGAGCTAAGCATTGATGAATTAATGGAGCAGATGGGGTTCCTCGCCAATATCTGCCACCCTGTGCAGAAGGAAATGTTAAGCAGATGATCACTGAAGATGGACTGTTAAATTACTTTGCATACTACTGAGGTGTCACTTCACATTAGATATGGTAGTCTAAGTCATTCTTAGCATCTCAAACAAACCAACCACATCAGTCAAGGGAAGGATAGACACAATATCACAAGGTAAAGGCCAAGTCAACTGTATGTTTTAATAACGACACAAAATGGAAACACTACCAGCCAGTTCTGTACCTTCCGTACCTCTTTTTATTTTGAGTTCAGTGCGGCCTCAATTTGGATTTTTCTAGATGCAGCTTGGCACACTTGATTCCCTCTCAGGGGTTTGATTGGGTCAGGTAAAGAGACCAGATGTGACTTCTAACCCCCTTCGTTCTGCCTCCCTCAAAGTCCCCCCGAAACCCTCAAAGCTCTCATGGGTTCTCTGGGTACAAACCCTCCTTTGTTTGTCCCCTGCAGCACCAAGCCCAGCCATGATGTCATGGATGTTTGAAGGGGTTTAACTGGCCAACTATAATAACCCATTCCTTTAAAAAACAGCCTCCACTGGAAGAAATATTTCTCTGTTGCTCACTTGGGCTCTCCACATTCCTCCCGGTTCCTGAACCTCCCAATCCAAACAGAACATGGTCCCACACTGCCGGGGTTTTCTTTTTGACTTTTTTTTTTTCCTGAATCCATTTCCTCTCTACTTTTTGGCGATTCGAGGGAACAATGGCATCCTTTATATGTCTCTCCTGTTAAAGCTATCTCTTGCCACAATTGTCTCTACACCATGTTGGCTCACTAGACTGCGAGAGACAGGGGCGAGAGGTAGGACATCCCATGGCTGCCATACGATTGTTATTTTTGCAAGATTGAAAAAATAAAATAATAAATAAATGAGGAGTGACTGAGAGGCCTTTAGATATATCAGAGGCCCGTTTTTGTGCAGTGGAAAGTAAGTAAAAGCTGCAATTATTTATGGAATCAGTGATCAAATGTACTGTGTGAAATCAAAGGTCTCGTTATGCAAAGGGAAATTCAAAGTGCACGCTTATGCAAGTAAATGCTCCAAGTGAAAGTATCAAATTGTTTAAAATTCAATCAGGCTCCTTCCACACAACCTAAATCCATTCACGGTCTCGCTACAGTGTTTAGGGTCTGACGCCATCCCCTCCCACTTCATTCACAAATCCAGCCACAGGAAACAGGCCACTACACACTCTCTCTCCCCTGGCCTCCTGTGCCAGCTGAATCACAGGAAGAGGCCTGATGATTTGAGGTCACAATGAGCTCCAGATGTTGTTGGGGACATTGTAATGTCCAGGGAAAGTTATGTGCAGTGGCCTTGCATCACACGCTGGAAATCTCCAAACAGCTACCACATGTGATCAGTCACACACGGGGCAGTTTATCCAACAGTTGGCCTGATGCCTCCAGAGAGGAGCGAAATGAAAAATGCGCTGCCAGAGCCAACATCTCCATGTAGACATAATGAGCGCTGCCAGCCCTGTATTAGCCCTGTACTATATTATCTGTGCAGACATAAACATTAAAATCCAATCCTCTAAATGTTAATATGACAATCTCATGTTAATGCTAATTTGAAGTCCGCTGTAGCCTGAACAGCTGAGGACAGAGAGGTTGCTTCGTGCATCAGCCTATCCTGGTGGGGGTGCTGGGTGGTGATGGGTCCAGTTGTCAAAGACCACCCCAAACAGCCAGCTGGAGGGATTGGGGAGGCGCCACGTTGCACTGACTGACCAGATTCTTCAGATAGCTCTGGGGAGGACAGGCTGTCTGCTGGCAGATGGGAGGAGGGATATCTCTCCAGCTACAGTGGAACCCCCCCCTTACATCACCCTGCAAAACCCACCACACTCTCACTTCCTGCCTTCACTGTCTCTTATGTTACTGTCTGTCTTCTGTCTGGTTTCTCTGCAGACTCCCAGGTGATGTTGCAAAGGTTATGCTCACCGCATTGAGCCCTGAACTTGAACAGCTCCCAGGATTTCGTCGACCCTTCTCCCCTGACCGGCACTTTAACCGATTCACTTTTTTCTTCTGTGTTCCAGTAAAAATAATAAACTGACATGATGAACACTGTATGTGGAGCTACGCTGGGAGCTACCCCTCATTTACAGAGTTTCAAATAAATAATCTCTCGCTCTGATCTTTTTGAGCAACATAATAGGCCTCCCAGCAGGTCACTACAGTTAACTGCACGCAACTAAATTAAAATGGCTAACAATTAGGTGATTCAACGTTAATGGAAAGTGTTGCTCATGATAATTGCAGACTATTTGGCTGTATAAGCTGACTTCAATCCTGGAAGTTTGACAATGAGGCCCCCCTAATCTTTGTGGCAAAAAGGCACCCTGAATACAATGCAGCTCTGATGGAACAATTATCTATAAAAGCAAACGTTGTGGTTGCAGCTTGCCAGTGCCTAATGGAATGACGGACAAGAGAGCAGAAAGAGAGGAGGGGTGTTCTTGTGAGATGCAGACTCGCCATTTAGTATCTAGAGACGGTCTGTCACGCACTCACCACCACCAGAGGACAAGTAGGAAGTGGAACAAACCAGATCAGGATTAAGAGTCAGGCCAGAAAGTCTCTAGGTAACTCCATAAAGGGCAAAAACACTCCTGATAAAAATCTCATGGAAATATGCTTCCAAGAAAGACTTATGATTGGACTTCCAATGGTATTTTTTTCCTAACGTAATCACTGAGTGGGAGTGGAGCAACGCACGCAGTCAGGTTGAACTGATCTCCCTGCGATCCCCGCCAGCTTCATCCCAGCAGTCTTAAACAGTTTTCATTGAAGTCATAATTCTCACTCAGACGCACTGCAGCAGAAGCCAAACCAGACAAATGATCCGACACATAAACACACCGCAGGGAAAAGGTTGTTATCTATCACCGAGATTCACTGGCTAATTGTGTGTGTCTCCTGTATGTGTGTGAGTGTAGGTTGGCTTTACTTTATCAAAATCAGCATTCTGTAACTCCTAGCTTTTAATCAATATTTAAATCCAAAAATGAATCCCAGTATGAATACAGTTCAGCTCCACAGCAGAGAGCCCAGTGGTCATGGCAACGTTTGTGGACCTGTTATGTCTTATTTGCTTATGTTTGGTCACAGCCAAAGCTAATTTCTATTCCTCTGGTTCATATGAAATAATAATAATATAATACACTCATTAGAAAGTCTTTTCACTTTTCTCTGAACTCTCTTTTTCAGTATCAACAAGTACCTGATATTGGTGCAACACATTTCTGTACTGTAAATTTATTTCAGAAACTTTATAGAATTTGAATTTCGACTGCCACCTCAACTACAACTTATACTATTTCAGCATTACAGTTATGCTGAAATAGCAAATGTTTCAACAGTTTCTTTTCAACAGAAGCCTTTTCAAAGTTTTGCATTTTCATGTTTATTTATCTATTTTCTGCATCATGTCTCATCATCTAATCTTGCGACCCTATAATGATGTAGAAACCCTTTCTTTAAAATCAAATAAATCTCAAATGCCAATATATATATATATATAATAAAACTATCTACAGATGATGTATGTAGTGTTGACTCCACTCCCCACTTGAAAGAATCTATATTTACTCTCTGAAGTGGAAAAACGTTAACTAGACCAGCTCATCACATCAAACTGCACCAAGGATTGTGACAGTATCCAATCAACAGAGCCTTGAAATAAACCTAAAATGACACAGTGGTTGTTATCCATCACATGATTGATTCTGAATGTGTTCATTCTCTAAGAAGTGCCCTTTAAGTCGCCACGTCTGACTTTGATACTGTATAGCACAACTGTAGTATGAACCTTGACATTATAGCTGGCTCAGTGCCTCGATCTCCAACCTTTCATTTTAGCACAATCAGCAGACACCCTCTCTTTGAACTCACTGGTAACTTCATATTGAGGGGTACCCTAAAATAAACGTCGGCCCGGTTTATTCCCAAGCCTGATTTAGTACAAAAAGCCCTGTTTTCTGATGTACTCTATGTTTTCCACATCTGCCTGATTATGGCTCTTCTTCTGAAGCCCGGCTGTCAGAAGACCAGCTCCTCCTGCGAGAGACGGAGAAAGAGAGAGAGCACAGACTCTGGCCCTAATTAAGCATCTTAGAGTAATTAGACTAAACACAGCCTTCACGCTCCACTCCGCTCATTCATCATGCTCTGCTCTAGCACAGAGGAAATGCACTGTATGCACATGCACAAACCAGTAACACACTCAGTCAGACTGTGCTTAATCCTCCAGGCCCCACTCAAGAACTGTGCAAGAGTCTGAAGACAAACCGGCACTATTACACTGAATGTGTTTCTTGTTGCGGAGCTGCAGACCTCCTGCCTCCACAGAGTGTAGCCTAAGGAAAAGGAAGCGCTCGAGATCCAATTGAGTCACAGAGGATGAAGTGGTATGAAACAATATCCCGTGCCGCAGTTGACTTTGGGCAGGGAGAGGTAGGGGCTGTAACACATACAATAGATGAGCAGATCACCCACTAAACCTCCATAAATCCACTTGTTTTAGACCTCGACCTCTGTGAGTGATGCTGTCCTTTAACATTTGAACTGTGGTGAAATTTGTGTCCGCAGGAAAGTGATACAAATATGGCTTCAAAACACCACAGCGGAAGATGATGCGCTCCGATCGTACAAATCAGCAGACTGACTCACCGCTGTGATCTCTGGTTTCAGTTACCAGACAGGTGACTTCATGTTTTATAGATGCTCTGTTGAGCTTACTTTTTAACAAGAGAGACACATTTTAGAATCCTCAGTGATCTCATCTCAGGACCCTTCAAAGCAATAGTTTATACAAACTATCTAATGTGATACAACTCCATCTGCACTCACCAATGACGATGAGGGTATAGTTGATGTTAACGCTACCAAAGCCATTGGTGGCTTTGCAGATGTAGGTTCCCGTGTCATCTGCCTCCACCTCCTTAATCTTCAGGCCCATGCGGAGGATACGGAAACGGATCCACCCGCTGTGGATGTTGCGCCCATCTTTGGTCCACATTATGAGAGGCGGAGGGTCTCCTTCCACCGGACACGGCAGCTTAATTGCGCTCCCGAGTCGGGCCATCTGTCTATGAGCAATCTTCGCAGACACTCGTGGAGGTCCTGAGGACACACAAACACAATAATATTGGATTCTGTGAAAGCAGCTTATGAAAATCTTAATATGGTTTTGCAAAAGGACAACAAACTTTGTGTTTAAATCTGCTGCCCACAATAACATTGAAAATGGGTTTTTGAGGCCGATACCAATATATTTAAATGGTATTCTACATCTTAAACCATTTTCGTGCAAAAAAAACATAAAAATGTATCTGCGATTGCCCATAACTCTATTCTTTTCTGGGTGAAACACACTGAAACAGAATCTAGACCAGTGATTCTGTTCCAGTGAGTCTACTTGCGACCACACATCAGAGGTTAATACCTCTTCCAGTTATATTCAGTTGAGTCAAAGGGTGATTTTTCCTTTTCAGATTCTTTTACAATTCACAGAAATTCACAAGAAAAAAAGAGCAAAGATTAGAATAAATTCCAAAGAAAAATAAATATAATTTGTGGCAAAAATGTTTTTCTAGTCAGTATCAGCAGTCCAAAAACTGGGAATGAGGACTTCCCAATGGGGTTGCAAGATGATTAACAGGAGAGGAAAGAACAATTCATTCTTGACCCTGGAAACAGCAGTTGGCAAAACAATCTCACCACAAGGCCCATTCAGTAGCTATTCTGGAGCTTTAATCTAAACTTTTAAACCAACATGGAAGAGAAGTCCTTAAAGTGCTCAAAGGAAAGCACTGAGGAAATCTGAACATCTATTTTCATGACATCTGGAAAACTTCATCTGCTAATGAAGATAATGTCATTCGATCAAAACCCCCATCCCCAGTTTTTGAAATACTGATCTAGACCATAATACATTAAAGTCTCCATTGAGAACCACCCAAACTTTAAAAGAGCAAAATTTGGAGGAAGCTCACTTCACCTATTAATTAATTGGCAGGGAAAACAACACAGTTTGTACATTAGGCACATCCGTGGAAGAGAGGAGCCTCCTTCAGATTTAACAGTTATGAAGATAGCTATTTTAATGTGTTTACTAACCAAGTGATATTGCATTAACATTTTTTTTAACAACAACAGCAAACAAGTGTATTAAAATCAACAAATTAAATGACATGTTTCCCTGACTACAGCTCGGATGTGGTCAGATGGAATAAGATAGAGGCAATTTGTCATCTTTTGTCTGATTACCCCGAAATGTCAAAACCAGATTGAAATAATTGGACAAGCCCTGTTGTCCACTGCCTGCACAGAGAGGGTAAAGGATTCTGGTTTTGTGTAGCGTGCAAGAGATCAAAGTGATGGGGGGGGGGGTCATAGGGAGAAGGACAGCAGCCCGTTCTCCCTGCTCTTAATTGGCTCAGGTCTGCTCCCTCAGATCTGGTGAAGTGGAGCGCGCCAAAACCCTGTGATGGTGTTAGGGGGCCTGCGCCACTGCTCGCACAGCACCAGGCATTTAACTAACCACCCACCAAAAACTAAACAAAACCCCGAGCTACTGAGCAAACTAGACACCGAAGAGAAACAGGAGATTGGGGGAGTGAGGAGGGGTGGGGGAACGCAACTGAACCCTATAGCTGCAACCGCCCGCAAAAGCACACAGAGCAGTCTGTGCCTCAGAACAAAAGGGCACGCTGGTAGCAGTAAAAACAATGGGGAGGGTAAGCACACAAGGCCTCTCCAAACACATATACACACGCTCAAACACACACACACACACACATACACACAGAGTCACATTCCGTTGGTGCATTTCACACATATGGTAAACAAGAAGTTAATTATACTGAGGCTGCAGTGGGGGAAGGTGACACAGGTAACTCCATCTGGTTGTTTTAGCCATCACATTGGAGATGTATCTCAGCTGCAGGTACAACATCTGGACTGCTTGGCCGGTGACCTCTGGTGCTAAAAAGGCTAGACGCACTCATAAAAATAAAGAAGTCATGCCACAAAAAGTCATGGAAAAAAGTCAAACTCCTTCCTTTTTTGTTTCAATGTCTTTCTCCACCATGCATGAACACACACACTCACTCACTCAGTCACTCACTCAGAGTTTTCCTTCCTCTCTGTGGATGGCCTTTCCTGGTCCATAGCATGCACAGGAAATTGGAAGTGTCATTGTTTATGTCTATGGAGAAAACGCCACCGCAGTTTTTTTGGCTGTCGTCAGCTGGCCCATATCTCACTCCTCTGCTACCAGGAAAGCAGAACAGAGGTGCTCACTGTTCAGTTTCTTACTCCTCAGACTCTGCTTTAGGACCACAAACGGGTCACAGCGTTGGCTTAATGCTGCTGGAGCTCACATGGACTGAGTTGATCCTAATAGCCTGAACCGCCTTGCAAAAACATAAATACATTTCTGACAAATCTTGAACAAATAGTCTTCAGTTATCTCTTCAGACTTATGGTCCTGCAAGCCACTCAACCATGTGCTTCCTTCTGGATTAATGGAGGGGACTGACATAGAAAAACAAGACCTGATTAATGTCAAAGGTTCAGCTGAAGGTTCAGCTTCTTGAGCTTCTTGCTACTAAAGTTTTTTACATTTCTATGATCAGATTACTTTATGTTGGTGGTGCAGTGAAACCTTTGATATATTCCCAAAGTCCGGTAGACTGTCATGTCTTTAAGATGCCAAGTGAATGCTGTTAATCATTTAAAGGAATAGTTCCACATTTTAGGAAACAGGCTTCTTGGTTTCTTGCTGGAGTTCTTGCTTGGACGAGAAGAGCGATACCACTCTCATGTCTGTACGCTAAAAAAACAAAAACAAAATTTCACAAAATGTCCGAACTATAACAGTCTATGTGATCTTGAACTTGGGATATTCTGGATGACTTTAGCTCCTGAGCCTTTTGGCTTAATAAACTAGAAAGCTTTGCCTGCTGCTCCAAGTGCGAGGAATGTGCAACAAATGATTTCCTCCCTCCAGCTCCGCTCTTAAAAAAACCTTTTGAAGTCCTTTTGAAAAACAGGCATCAAGAGGTGCTGAAATCAAGGACATCGTCTGAATAACTTAATAAGTATTTGCACTGTGTGCATGACCACCATCCTTTCTTCAATAGGCCCTCCTCCTCCTCCTCCACCTCCTCCCTCTCAAGGACAGGTTCTCTTAACCTTGGAGTTGAAAGCTCTGAAACTACAGAGGCCCCATTATAGGCGGAATTATTGCCTTATTTTGCTTGATTCAGATTCAAATTCAACTCTATTGTCATTGCACACGGCAACAAAATGCAGTTAGCATCTGACCAGAGGTGCAAAAACCAGTATGGTGCTGAAAAAGTGTGTATACATATACATGTATGATATGAATATGAATACACTAATTTGTCATATACAGTATGAACAATATCCCAAAAATAATTTAAGTATTAGCAGTATTTAACATTATAAACAGTATTAACAATAATTAATAGTATAAGGCGTATTAACAGTAGATAACAGTATGAGCCATATGTACAGTAATTAACAGTATTGCCGCTACAAACAAGTGATCTACAGGAGGCAACAGTAAGTATGCCGTATATATACAGTAATGTGTGCAGTGTACAGTCAGAGCCCAGAGTCAGAGTTGATTGTAAGGTAGATAGTTCAAGATGTACAAATGCAACATGTAATAACACCATTCTGCAGGTAAAATAGCTTCAGTCTTCTGAGGCGCTCTCCTGGTTGCTGAACTTAGCATTATATTCATCTACAGAGGCTGTGATGAATGGGAATCTGCCAGATTTCTGACAAACTGGTAAGAGTATATTGAAATTGTTAGAATTGTGAGCTGCTCTGTAAATGGAAAATGATACACATGACCATATGGGCTTTCCCGTACTGCAGCGTTGGTACGGCGCTCCTTATTATAGCCGAGCTCCATGTGTGAATGGAATCTTTCATAGCGCAGGAAAAGGAGGAGGAGGCCTGGCGACTCTCGGAATTAGCTCTGTTTTTCTTTGCTCAATTTGGTGATGGATTATTTTAAGAGAAAGGGGCACATTCAATAAGAGGCATTCTTGTGAATCAGACTAAATATAGCCATTTTTACGAAACCTTGTGAGCGGGTTAATGACCTGTTGATCTGACGTGCAGGCATCCGAGGAGGGAAATATGTTAGGAAAGAGGAGCACAGAAAAAGAAATTGTAGAGTACTAAGGCTGCCAGAGTTGTGCAATGTTCAGATGTGCTGGTACCTCTCTCCTCGTTGATTTTCTCTTTTATAAAACACCTGTGTATTTGTAATGATGTCTACATGCATTTTTCCTCCCATACAAAGTGCTTTGCTCTTTTAAGTCGTTGCAAACGTCAATAAAGGGTTGGCTTGGCTGCTGACAGCCGCTCCAATAGCGAACACCTGGAACTTAACCAACTGCATTGAGAACAACTTGATAACGCACGCAACACCATCTGCCCAATACAGGATATAGTTATTCAAACAACACTGTAAACATCTAGTAATAAAAAGGATTTGGTCCTTAATCTCCAGCCAACTGCAAGGATTTCTTGTGCATCAAAAGGCTCTTGCACAATGCCAGAGTGTAGTGATTCATTACCAAGTTAAACACTGATCAGAGTGAATGTGTCTTCAATATGAAGTATTTACATAAAGGATGAGAGGCAGAGAGACAGATAGAGCTGGAGAACGCGTCCTCCTACTCAGCAGCACTGAATTAGCTCAGCAGGCCGTACAAGAGCAGACAGACCTCTAACGTAAGAGAGGAAGTCTAATGGAGCCTGTGCTTCCAGGGAAATATTCTATCATGCACCTCTTAAAACCTCAGGAGCACTTGTATAATACAACAATATAACAAAATGGATGGAAAAAAGGAAGTTGAGTTCAAGGAACATAAGAGGGAAGAAAGGAATAGCCCCAAAAAACAACATGAAAGCTAGAAACTAGATCCAGAGCCGGTGACTTTACTTGAGACTGGCAGGGTTGGGTGAAGGCGAAAGGTGAGGCAGACACGGCAGCTCTGGGAGTGTGTGAAAGGCCAGAGCTTCTGTTCAGAGCCTGCTGCTGCACTCGGCTATACATTTCACAAGCAGAGATAATAATCGGCATAAAAAAGTGAGAGAACAAGTAGGGGGAGAGCCACTTTGGCAATTCGAGAAAGGAGGTGAGGTGAGGTGGTGGTGGTGGTGATGGGGGTTTGCAGTGACAGGGTGAAAGGGGACTGGATATGTGAAGTGGCGGTGGAGGCTGTTCTGACAGCAGCGGGGCAGCAGAGGGTGAAGAATGGCGTCTTTTCATACCAATCCAGACGTCCTGCCCAACAACTTCACCCAGTGTGGTAATCAATACCAGTTATTTTCTCCTCTCTACTTTCCAATCAATAGATAAGAGTGGGGTAAGACCAGCCGGGACAATGGCTCTTTCTTCGGCTTCATCTGATGTGGGCTGAATAGCAACTGCTTCGGTGGTGGGAATGGTACAGGAGTAGCTATTGGGTGACATGAGGGACTAGAGAAACAGCAGGAGGGGGTGGAATAAAAAGAAAGAGGTAAAGAGAATAAGATGCTCCAGTTAATCTATCTGATTAAAGCAGAATCACTGGAAGAACCTCGCTGCTTGTTTGCAGTGAATCTGCGTCTGCTTCCTTCACTAATGGATCCAGATCAACAGGCTCCCGCCGACCCCTCATCAAAAGAACAGGAAACAGAGAGAAAATACTCCAGCATCATAAAGCTTCTGGAAACATCTCCATCATGCGGCCTACCCTTTACAGGCCCTACTGTGGAGCCTTTGAACTCTAAGCTGCTATATTTCATTAAACCTGACTGCCTTCCCCCGGCCCCAGCTGCCTCTGTTGGAGAAAAGCAGCGTGTGTGTGTGTACTTTTGTAGACTCCTTACTACTGTCATCTGTAGCTACAGTGCAACAAAAATCCAGGCTCCACCCAAAATACCATCTCCCCTTAAACAAAGACTACATCTGCTAACATCTTAAAGTATGCATACACTTTAATATTAACCTTCAGGAAAAAGAAAATGCCATATATTTAGTGAGTGTGGCTATTGATCAGGATCCAGGTGGCTTACTGCCTCAGCTTTCCTGGGAGAAATCTTGTGTTTCATAATGTATTGATACTTCTTTGATTGTGTGGCCCCTTTTAATTCAGTTAAGGGTTTTTCCATAAGGACATCATACTTTTCCATACTCCCACAAGCCTGGAAAAGTACAGAGTCCTTATGGAAAGCCCTTAAAAGTGGTCTTTCATATAATGTTTTTGGAGTGGCCTTTTAGTCTTATTGCTGGATAGTGCATACAAGTTGAAGTGGAACAGTTTGTATCCTGCTTTTCAGATCTTTTACCTGGTCTTCCACTGCACAAAGGGTTATGTGTTTTCGTTTGAAAATTGTCACTATTTTGGGTTATTATTATTAATAATATTACCTTTTAAGAGCCGGCTTTTCTCTCTCTTTTCTAAAGGGGTAAGGCTGGCAATATTTTATATTTACCTGACAATAAATCCCAAGAAAAAAACAAGACCAACACAGAAGTGATGCTACGAAAGTATTCGGCGACGTGCTAATGCATGGCTAGTTTTGTCTTTTCGAGGGATTTGTTGACACTAACTTCATCATTTAAAGTTATTATCTCTTCCTGGTTATGTGTATGTCCACTTCAAAAGAAAAGGAGAGAATGGCCGATATATATGTAAGAGCATCATGGAAACCTTTTAACATTGCTATTCTCTCAATAACAATGTCAAAAAGGAAATAAAATAATTGTGAAACATGTTGAATACTTGGTATGTGTTCAAATGTTGTGAATTAACTAGTGACTAACCTTGAGATGTATTAATAAAAAAATATCAATATAAGTCTATAAAAAGTGCAACATTCAGTCATTCTTTTTTAAATGTATTTTTGCCATATTGTGTTTTTTTGTGCACCATCAACGCCAAGTCACTTTACTTGACCTTGGAAATGTACTTGGCAATATAGAGAATTCTGATTCTGTTTTCAAAAGGAACAGTACAAATAAAGACATGTTTTCTTAAATATTCTTAATAAACAGAAGACACTAACATTAATTCAGAGGCATGACTTTTCACGCAAATATGAGTCATTCAGACAGGGCATGGCCTGTGAGTCGGCCTTGCCCTGTCATAAAGAGCGCACAGTGAGTGGCACTCAAGTCGCTTTACCTCACTCCATTAAGCAAAGGCCCGGTGCACACACAGGGACTGAGTGTGTGCTTAGAGCCACTTATCAGGGAAGAGGCAACAGGGGGGAGATTGGAAGGAAGAGAAGACAGACAGACAT